>JAECUM010033943.1:0-33200 GCA_016617855.1 Megalonaias nervosa
TGCACTTTCCTTGGGATTTATCAACAGTGTTTATCAATGATACAATGTTGCAAACCAGTAAATTCCTCGGTTATGTGGTACACATACTGTGATATATTTAATGTTATGTTTTTTTGTTTTGTTTTTTCTTAAACATACCATAATGTTCTAAAAATTCGATTATTAGTATTATTTAAATATGAAAATGTCCAAAGGTCTCTCTCTCTCTCTCTCTCTCTCTCTTGACCATCGTAGCAGGATACGGGCTAAAATCTATGAAATGGCGAACGTAGAGGATTTTCCGACAATATCTCTGGACTTATGAATTATGGTAAAAGTTAAGTCAAACCGTCCAAAGCATGAGAGAAAGAGACAGACAGACAGACAGACAGACAGAGACAGAATTTTAAAGTCAAACCGACGAGAGAGAGAGAGAGAGAGAGAGAGAGAGAGAGAGAGAGAGAGAGAGTCGGTTGTACTGTTGCTAAAGCAGAATAATGACAGATCAACTGTAAATATATTAAAATATTTTAATTACCTCTTGTTGGTTCGTCAGTAGGCTTAGTTTCTATTCCACATTAATCTCCATGCGCCGGTATTTGAATGGTGTAGCTATCCAAGTATTGCTACTGCTCTACTTTTATCATTACAACCATCTTTCATGTTTAAATCATAAGTGTGTATTATATTGATTTAATCAATGTGGAGAAAAATAGAAACCAAGAAAGAAAACAATCAACTTATCAATATGCAGAGGTGATTGTAAATAGCCACTAAGGCAGAGAACTACATTTTGTAGCGGACACACTAGGGGATGTGAGGAGTTCATTCACTAGGTCAATACACGGCTGCCTGTAGTAAATCTGAACTCCGTTCAAAGGTCAAATATATGTATTTGTATGTAATATAAATAAAATATATGTACAGTATGTACGCTGTATCAATGATATACCACTCGTTGTATAAATTTTTCATTGAAAGGAAACTCAGCAAGCTTCGTTTCCTTTGAATGAAAAATTTATACATCTCGTGGTATATCATTGATACAGCGTACATACTATATATATATATATATATATATATATATATATATATATATATATATATATATATATAACAACATTGAATGAAATTATGCATATTCCAGGTCGTGCTCCCCTCAGCACCGAACCCGCACAGGTATCTGATTCGGAAGAGAAAAGTGCCGGCTCCAACTAAACGTAAGTTTCATTATATTTTGACTGCTTCCATAATGTACATAGTATGCAGTGCACACACACACACACACACACACACACACACACACTCTCTCTCTCTCTCTCTCTCTCTCTCTCTCTCTCTCTCTCTCTCTTCCTGCAAGTTAATGGAGGAACTGCAGTGGACACTAAAATTACACCTTCGTATGCCATTATTTGCATGGGAAGATTCGAGCAAAATCTTCTCAACGAGGCACCATATAGACATATAAGCTTTTTCAGATTCGTTGACGATATAAATTCGAAATGGATCGAAACAGGCAACAATTCCAGATATGTTTAGAATTCAACAATGACGTCCATCCTATGATTAAATTTATGTAGGAGTCATCAAACAGTCATCCTCAACAAAGGAGTCCTCCTGAAATATAAGACCAAGAAAATCAACAAGTGTGGCCACTTCGTGGGTAACTTTCCACCCAGATGTCCCAGACCTACAACAGATATTTCGGAAGCATTTGCACCCAGCTGAATGCTCCATTTTTCTGAAGGGTATATTGCAAAATGTTCCTTAGGGTTGGTACCGTAGATCCAAAAATCTCAAGGACCATTGCTAAGACAAGAGTTTCCTAGTTGGCAAAAATATGCCCGAGACAGAACCCTTCACAAGTTCGACAATAAGAGTTAGCTACACGATCAGTCAGAAGTAGGATGTCGAGGCAAGAATGCAATTTATCTTCTAACATGCATGATCTGAGTAACTCAATATGCTGCCGAAATCATTGATTTCAGAAAGTGAATAAACCGTCACAAAAGCAATATTCGCAACAAAATCAACGCGAAAGTTGCTGACCACTACAATTCGACTGGACATTCAGTCGAGTCCCTCGAGATGCTACAGACTGGACCAAACGTGCGGTGGACCGACATAGATCTCACACGTAAGGAACGATACTGAATGCTACAATTCAGAACTCATTGGAAGTTCGTTCTAAGTGAAAATATCTAGACTTCCCGTTAGAATCTTATCAAAAAAATTATAACCAGTCATCAGCTTTTCCACATTATCTGTGATAATATATACCCCACAAATTGCATTTATTAGTAGTAGTAGTAGTAGTAGTAGTAGTAGTAGTATTGTTGTTGTTGTTGTCCATTATCCCGCTGCACCAATCTCTTGACATCTTTCCTTTTGAACAGTGGTACTTAGCCTTTTGGGCGACGAACCAAGTTAGGTTTGCGGTGTTAGCTTCACGACCCATCCAATGTTAACAAAAAACCCACGGGTAGGAGATTTCATATTATTAAGGTTCATCTTGGCGACCCACTCAAAATAGTATGCCGACCTAGTTTTGCGTCACGACCCATAGGTTAAGAACCACTGCTTTACAACCTCCATGCATAGCTCCACCGGGATATAATTTCTTCAGCAGATTGTATAGATGGCGTTGAGTTTTTTAGTCACGCCGTATTACCATCCTTTGTCAGCAACTTGGAATTAGGTCAAAACATGTTGGTTCTCTATGCGATAGACACAAGAACTCGTTCGTTTATTTCTCTTCTTTTAAATTCTCCTAGTGATTCTAATGTAGGAGTCCAGAATTTTGCTTAAATTTTACGCTTAGTGTTTTTTTTTTAATGTTTTTTTTTTTTTTTAAATCTAACTAAGTACTCTTTACCACTAAGTGTTGTTATCAATTTTCGTGATTTACCACGTCCATCAATCTTTAACACCAATATCATCTTCATGTTCATGGCTCGAAATATTTTGAGTAGAAGATCCATTCTCAAGAGTAAAGTCAGAAAGCTGTATCATTTTGTAACCTGTTATAATAGAACTTGCTGGACCTTGTCACCTTTGGTTCCTTCATGGACTGCTGGATTGCTAAATTATAACTGTACTTTGTAATAAGTATCGCATCAGATTTATAGGCTTGGGGCTTTTGTTTGAGTTTCTTAAAACATTTCGTGAAGTCATATTGTTGTTACATTTTCTCTCATCTACGTTCTGCATCAGACCGTCAACACGTCTACTTACTGGACATTTTATTCGTAATAAACCTGCGTTATCCATTTTCCGTCAGAGGATATCTTAACCGAATGATTTATTTTATTACTGAACATGTTATTCATGTTCAATCTTCTTTATCGGGTAGCTGCCGGAGTAATCTACCCTCCTTTGGAACCAAAGCCCATCAGGTCAGCTGAAGTCATGTCAGAGGGGTGCAAGAGCGCTCCGTTCGATAGGGTCAGTGTTAGTAGCCTTGCCGGGGACATTTTCTCAAGGAGGAAGTACATCCCCCCACCGTTGGCCAACATGACAACCGGTAAGTTTAAAACACATTGGGGGGGTGGGGGGTGGGGTTATACGATGGAGTTTTGGGTGGAGATGCTATGTACTCTTTTTGTTGGTCTATGTTACACATTTTTGATTTTCTTGTTTGATTTTCCCTTTTTTCTTGTTTTCTTTTTGCGCATAAGAAATTTGAGCATGATCTCAAATTGACTGAAACTGTCAGCCATACTTATCGGTTGATCTACTCCAGAGACTGACGGTTTGTAGCGGTTCCTTCCTTGACTTAAACTAGTTATTTTTTCCCGAAGAACACAAATCACCATCATATTGCAAAACACAGTAAGCTCTGAAAAAGAGTTTATGAGTTATTTCCTACCACTGTTTACAAACTGAGAGTTCTACATAAACGGTATTTATCGAAAGAAATGCTGACAATATCCTGACTTTTTTAAATGGTCTCTTTTCTTCCGCAATTAAACTATAAAGTTTCAAGTTACAGTCGTCCGAAGTTCTATTTTTTTATGATCTCAGTACATAAAAGATTGTTGACATTATAAACTTGGCGACTATTCTATAAATAGGAAATTGCTACAGTGGGAAAGACATCATGAGCTTTTCCTATCACGTGATTGATTGATAGTACCCTTTTCTCCTTCTATACTACAAATGGAAGGGAATCAACCAATGTACTGCTATTGACTTCATTTTTAATGGAGAGAAACGCGGTAACTCAATTGGTAGGACGTCTAACACTTAATCCAAGGGTCGCAGGTTCGATACACTCCCAATACCAGCAAGGATTGCCTTCCTCGGCGTATCCATAGGAAAGGAATATCATTTCCTGATCATGGCATAGCCAATAATGCGTTAAAAGTGTCCTTAAAACCAAGTAAACCCCCAAATTTTTAAGAGAAAATAATTTAAATGTACTATTAAAATGATTAACAATATCATATTATGAAATGTACTCAAACAGTATTTTTATGCAACTTATTGCAAATGATACAGTTTTGTTGCTAATTTAGCGAGGTAATTACACAGTATATGATCCATCATTGAAGGGTGCTTGTCATAAATATTTTATGGTGTTAAATGTTTTGACATTAGTTCCCCCCCCCCCCAGTGATTGGAAGTCATTATTCTAAACTTCTAAAAATAAATAAAAGCTAAAATTTACATAAAAACGAAGTGATGGCACAAAATAGACGTGTATTTACATTGCGTCATCGATTGCCTCGGCAACAAGTACCAGAAGGGTTACATTTTTGTTTTAAGGGCGATAACTGTAATCGTCCACATAATATACCGTAATTTTCTCCCTTTTTGTCGTGACAATAAGATAATTAAAAGTCTTAATTGGAGGAAGAACATTTTAGATATTTATTGAAACTTGGAGATCGAACTGTGATAGTCAAATATTTCTTATTCACAGATAGATTTTGGGTACTTTATTTTGATTCACGATTCAATATTGTAAACGATGTCCATGCACAAGGTCTTGTTTCTGAAAAATGTACGTAATTTTTCATTTCAACAGTTTATTCTACAAATAGACCATTGCTGTCCTTCGTTATCTCCTCGCTTGTATGCAGAAAGTACCTCATCAGTTTTGAAAGCAGTGTAAGTCGGTTCTGGTACCTGAAAAACGTAAAACTGAATAAGGTAGATTTTACTGCATATCCAATTTACCGTTTACAAGAAGGAAGATAAACATGGTTGATGTATTTGGACAACGTAGGCACTGTATTAGAATATTAGACCTTTCCTCACACAAAAGACATAGAGAATAAGGTTACAAGTGTTTCAATGCCACAGTTATTGACATCCACTATGGCAGACGCGTAGCTGCCTATACGCATATACGCAGTTGCGTACGAAAATTTTTACCCAAAGCAAAATAATGCATTTTGAAACCAAGTATTTTAATGATTTGTTAGTATTGCAATCATCCTTGATATCAGAAAAATCACTCCCTTATTTCATGACCAGTGTTTTTACATTTAATATACGCGACCACTTTCATCACTGTTCGCTACTTGACGAGGGAATGCCTTCGTTATTCTGTTCTTGCGTATGACGAAAAAGGTTCTAGCTACGCGCATGTATCTGGGAATAATTGGCGGGTTGAGTTTGAAAATGAAATAAAAGTCATACATTTCCTTCATATGTATGCATCCACTTTCCTTTTTCCCCATCAGTTAGAACTGCAGTCTACAGCTAAACCAGTGCTATCGACGTATATCAGTTCAAACTATCACACTGTCTCATCGACGCATATCAGTGTTAGCAATCAGCCAGAATTATCGACGCATATCAGTTTAAACAGTCACTCAGTAATATCGACACATACCAGTTCAAACTGTCAGTCAGCACTATCGAGGCATTTTCAATTTAAACAGCCAGTACTATCGACATGTATCAGTTTAAAGTCCCCAGTACTATCGATACTTAGCAGTTTAAACAGTCGGTACTATAGTTTAAACAGTTAGCTAGTACTATCGACGCATGTCAGTTTAAACAGCCCCCCAGTCCTATCGACGCATATTAATCTGAACTATCACGAACTATTTGTTTTCTTTTTTTAACTGACGTTTTATTCTCGAGCACGTTTATTGGGTTTTAGTCACACTTTGAGTAAATAGACTTTTGCTTTTGTGCAATTCTGAGGAAAGTCAGGACTTTTCTGAAATTTTGGACCTACCCCACCCCACCCCCAAGAAAGAAATTTGACCAGATCCGGCTCTGCTTCCATACGAGCGAGACACCGCATGTTCATGCGAAGGGACATAATCAGACATTCAGGCTAAGGGACATAACTTTTCTCCGCTTAGGTCTTATTGGACAGTTTATCTGGTGAATTTTCATCCGACAATGACCTATTGCAGAAAAATGAGAATACTTTTACACTGAAGATACAAACAAAAATAAACTAATGATTTTTGTAGAAAGCATGCATGTGAGATTTTGACTGCGGCAATCAGGTTAATTCCTTATACAACTGGTGGCTTTTATACTGAACCAACACTGCCACCAACCCCTCTTTTTACATTCATTTTTGACAGCAAGAAGCTATTTTGAATATTTTCTTGTGACAAGGCAGCTAAAAGAATCAGTATGTGCCTTATGCATGAATAAAGTTCACTAGTACTATAACAAATTAGCATACTTTTCATCACCCTCAACCATCTCGATTTTTAGATATTTACCTCTTTAGCAGACATACGTAAATACGTAGTAAGCCAAGTCGGCTATTCATTTGCAGCCCAAATTACGCATTTGATCTCCAATGCTAGTCTAACTGTGACAGGCAGTGACCAAACAAGCCAACCCATTTTCAAGCCTAACTCAAAGTAAATCTAAGCCACATTACACATTTAACTTCTGTGTGAATTTATAAATGTTAGGCTTATGATAATTAGGTTCATGCCTTCTACCTTAAAAATTAGGGAGGAGTCAAAATACGAAACTATCCAGTGAGACCTTATTACTCGACAGACAAAAAACAACAAAAAAAAAAAAAAAAAACAAAAATAAAAAACCAAGGCATGCCATATACTAAGAGAGCAATTATGTATTTACTCTGCGCTTAGACCTCATTTTCAGGCACATAGTGAAGAGATTTCAAGCTGAATGAATCCAAAGCATCGTGTCTTTTGAAACGGACTTTTCGCTGATTTTAAATGTTCTTAAAGCTTTCATTTACTCAGATGTTATGATTTATAACGACCATTTAAAATTCAAGAAATTATATCAATGTATCACAAAGTTTAAAGAACTGCTGAGTGCAAAAAGTATATTCTTAGTTTTCAAAAGCGATACCTTGGTTGGATTGCTTGTTGTCAATTCTGACGCCGTACGGTCTTTAAACTTTCAAATTTCCAGAAGTTAATGTACGGTTAGGGCCCTATTGTCTGTCATGCTGTCTTTCTGACGGTGTTTTAACTGTTTAGAATCTCCAAAAGTTAATGTACGGTTAGGGCCCTATTGTCTGTCATGATGTCTTTCTGACGGTGTTTTAACTGTTTAGAATCTCCAAAAGTTAATGTACGGTTAGGGTCCTATCGTCTGTCATGCTGTCTTTCTGACGGTGTTTTAAATGTTTAGAATCTCCAAAAGTTAATGCACGGTTAGGGCCCTATCGTCTGTCATGCTGTCTTTCTGACGGTGTTTTAAATGTTTAGAATCTCCAAAAGTTAATGTACGGTTAGGGCCCTATTGTCTGTCATGCTGTCTTTCTGACGGTGTTTTAAATGTTTAGAATCTCCAAAAGTTAATGTACGGTTAGGGTCCTATCGTCTGTCATGCTGTCTTTCTGACGGTGTTTTAAATGTTTAGAATCTCCAGAAGTTAACGTTAGGGTGGAATCTCCAAACGTTAATGTACAGTTAGGATCCAATCGTCGCCTACGGTGTCTTTCTGGCGGTCTTTCAACAGTTTAAAGCTCCAGAAGTTAATGTATGGATAGGGTTACGGTCCAATCAACTGCCATGATGGCGTTGTTTAAACTGTTTAAAGTCTCCAGAAGTTAATGTACGGTTAGGGTCCAATCGACTGCCGTGTTGTCTTTCTGGCAGTCGATAAACTACCTAAAATCCCCAACGGTTAATGTACGGTTAGGGTCCAATCGTCTGTCATGCTGTCTTTCTGGCACACTGTCACACAGCTGGTATTTATTTCATTAAAACTTTTGAAATAGAAATAAATGAAAAATGTAATAGAAATGGTGGAATTATGGAATCCATTATTTGAAGGAAGAAAATGTTATTTGGCATAAATGATACATGCATATAAAAACTTTCCTAATCGGCACAAGTAGATGGAACATCTGTTTACAATGAAAGTAGAGGGAAAAGGAGAAAACTAATAAGGTAAACCAGTCATTTGAACTTTGTAGCCAATAAGAAGCAAACCTTGAACTGGACGTCATAAAAGTCTCTCTCTCTCTCTCTCTCTCTCTCTCTCTCGTATCTAGCACTATTTGCCTTATTGTACATTCTTCAATGCTTGCACACATTTGCATATAGCAGTTTCAACTTGTATTTTTGTTACATTGTAAAGCATGTAGTTTGTGTCTTATCACAAGAGAGAATTTACACAAACACCATTCTAACTTTGGAATGTCAATGTAAGGCTGCCTTTAGTATACCATTCTGGACTAAGTGTGTGTGTGTGTGTGTGTGTGTTTATATATATATATATATATATATATATATATATATATATATATATATATATATATATATATATATATACACACGAGTCTCTTCGATTTTAGATTAAAAAATCGATTTCGGAATATTTTAGTTTGAGCTCACGCTTTGGATGATTCACCAGACTGTGTCGCGTTGGTATTTATCATCAAGTTATTGTAAGAAAACAACTGAGAAAATAAGATCCAGTCTCTTCGTGATCTTTCGGAATACGAATTATTCGATGGCTTTTTTTAATAGCGTCTGTGTGCGTCCAAATAGACGGCGTTTCTGTGGATTCTCATTGTGATAATTGGGTAATGTTTTATTTATTTATGTCACCTACGTCACTTAAGTCTGAGTTTCCTACTTCACCCTTTTAGCTATTCATGTTGTGTCAGTTTACTATTTAATATCGTTTTTGATCAGATGATTGACATATTCACAATTCTATGGCATATTTATTAACTTGAACAACATATTTACTTTTGTGTTGCGCATGCTTATAATGTTTGTATTCTTAGCATTGCAATTCAATTCTTTATTGCCACAATTATGAACTAATAGGCACATAACAGTATGCAAACAAACCAAGCAATGACGGTTAGTCATAAATGTGTTATTAACATCTTTCCAATGAAAGTTTCAATTGCATTTGAATTTGTGAATGTTTGCACCGGGTTCATGTGGATCGGGAATGCACCTGTTTAGCAGACAGTACTCACACATTTTGGAAACAAGGTTTAAGTTTGTTAAGGCATCGGAAAATGTTTATGAAAAAAAGAGCCCCATCACCGCCGGAAAAATAATATCCACATGTCAGTCTTAGCAAAGCATGCAGTTCAGAATTGACAGAGGGAACTCAGCCTAGTGATTGTTGTTGTTTTCGTTCGCTTTAATTGTTCACTCATGTATATTTTGTGCACGTTTTTCCGTGTAGATAACCACGTCAGGGACCTAGATTTCTGGTGCATATCTAGCGTTAAAGGTCTCGATGCCAGCCGCCGACGCTTTATTCGTCCTCCAAGCAGTAGAGTAGACCTTGCTTCTGGGTGGGTAGCAATGACAATCATCTGAATGCTTCTATTCCCGTTTGAAGGCTTTTATACAGCTCCTATGGGATAAAATGATATCCATGATTTTTCCCATCCGGGTATTTTCGACGCCATCTTCATTGGAAGGCAATACAAACGATCTTTAGCAGAAGGCTTTTAGCAAGTTTGAGACATTTAATTTGACCTTGGCTATACATTTTTTTTTGGGGGGGGATTCTGTTGAAAAACATCTAATTGTACTGACTCGTGGCTGTGTTAATGTAACAAAGTCTATAAATAGCACAAAAAGGCAGGGTGTTTATCACCTGTAAGAATCATATCAAGGATAAGATTAGAAGAAACGTGTAAAACGCCACGGTGGAATCGATGAAATACATAAGTAAATTACTTGTGAATAGACGACTTACGTACACATGTATTATACCAATTTCTTGATAGGTACAAGGGATGGCTCCTAGACAGATCAGAAATAGGGATGGACGGGTACCCTAGACAGATTATAATTCATCAAAAACTTCAACACTATACAAGTATTAACACCGGGGAAAAAAACCACATAGTGAAGTAAATTTCAGAATTCAAAAAGCGGCTTTTGATTAGGTAAATTCTAAAATGACTCGGTTAATCAGTCTCCAGCAAGATTTCGAAATTGCTACACGAAATGAATATTACGTGTTGCCAATCTTTTTATAAAGCTCCTATTTCCAGGGAAGTGTTTTCCCTGGAAATAGGAGCTTTAAAAAAATAAAAGATGGGAAACACGTAATATTCATTTCGCACAGTAATTTCGAAATCTTGCTGGAGACTTAAACACTCGCCATTCATTCAAAAATATTACTATCTTTTTTCTTACTTTCATGAATGGTTTTGAGCGTTAATTTGAACTTATGAATTTTATTATTGAAACAAATCAAGTCTAATGTCAGATTACGTGTTACTTGTATGGGGATAAACTTAACAGAAGAAATATTTGAGTTTGCATTTACATAGAAACTTGTACAGTTAGTACATGAACTATGGATCATCTCGATTTGCTTGTAGAGTTAGTATACAATCTGTGGATAACTTAGAATTGCTTGTGGAGTTAATATACAAACTGTGGATCATTTCGAATTGCTTGTAGAATTAGTATACAAACTGTGTCACTTCGATTTGCTTGTAGAGTTAGTATACAAACTGTGGATCATTTCGAATTGCTTGTGGAATTAGTATACATATTGTGTCACTTCAATTTGCTTGTAGAGTTAGTATACAAACTGCATCATTTTGATTTGCTCGTAGAGTTAGTATACAAACTGTATCACTTCGATTTGCGAGTTAGTATACAAACTGTGTCATTTCGATTTGCTTGTAGAGTTAGTATACGAACTGTGGATTATTCGAATTGCTTGTAGAGTTAGTATACAAACTGTGGATCATTTCGAATTGCTTGTAGAGTTAGTATACAAACTGTGGATCATTTCGAATTGCTTGCAGAGTTAGTATACAAACTGTGGATAGTTTAGAATTACTTGTAGAGTTAGTATACAAAGTGTGGATAATTTAGAATTACTTGTAGAGTTAGTATACAAACTGTGAATAATTTAGAATTACTTGTAGAGTTAGTATACAAACTGTAGATCATTTCGAATTGCTTGTATAGTTAGTATACAAACTGGATCATTTCGAATTGCTTGTAGTTTTAATACATATGGAGTTTGTATAACGGATACAAAATGCACCATGTTAATGCAGTTGTATTATATTATTAAATGTTTTGTTTTTCTACTTCTA
The DNA here is from genome assembly GCA_016617855.1 of Megalonaias nervosa. Lineage (NCBI taxonomy): Eukaryota > Metazoa > Mollusca > Bivalvia > Unionida > Unionidae > Megalonaias > Megalonaias nervosa. The sequence goes on from JAECUM010033943.1 coordinate 11,489, forward strand.
TTAATCATACTTGTTTCAGTTCAATATAAAGTCAATTAATTTGTTCGAGTTAGGAATGTGCTTACGAATATAAAGCATGGAATATTCATCCGATGCAATTTATATATTTTTGAGGATGCTTTCAATCAACGATCCCGGTACGTTGAAATCTTCCATATAATTTTCCCTAAAAGTATCAGACAGACCGGTTAGGTAATACATTTTAAGAATTATCTGCCATCTAGTAAAGTTAGTGGACGTTCTTCATTGTTTTCCTTCGATTGACCTGTTCCTGTATAAATGAGTTGTTACAACTAGGATCCGTCATTTCTCCTAGCGATAGCAAAAATCTTTCCTGGAAATTTTCTGTAATACCCCCCGCCAAAATTCATCACTGATTAAATGGGTGCTAGAAAAGAGTGGTGTTGGTGGTAGTGGTAGTGGTGATGCACTCACATGTTTTGGAGTTACCTACGTTCATTAGAGGGATAAAAACTACAGCAAATATATCAAAATGAAATGAGAGACGATAATCTAAAAATATCAACACAAATTGGCGTCCCTCCCCAAAGGAAATACGAGGAACAATTAGCAATGGTAATGGTTTGGCAATTCCATGATGGCATGCCCGCTTGTGTCGTGGACGACAGTGAGTCATTTGAACCATTCTCAGTCACTAATGCAGTCAAGCAAGGTTGTATGTTGTCCCCAGCCTTCTTCAGTATGGTGTTCTCTGCCATGCTTAGGTGGCGCTCTACATTTTCGTATTTTGCATAGGGTTAGAATTTTAAAGAAAATGAATTTCCCCGGGTTTCCACACTGGTTATACTGGCTGTTTAAAAAAGACACTGTATATGTTAGGTATTTTCAAAGAACCTTTAATTCCTTTTATTTAGGTGTATGATTGATGGGTGTAATAATGATTAAAGAGTATACAGCTTGGTCTTACTCCAGATGTGCACCTTTAAAAAAGTTGCTAGCTCTACTTGGTCATTTTCACTTCCGGGACTTCAGAGGCAAATTGTAAAAAGAGCCGATAACTTTTTTTTTTTTTTTTTTTTTTGCAGTGTATGGATTATGTAGTCTGAAACAAAGAATTCTTATCTTATCTTATCATTCATTGCACTTTCAGAAGCTGGTATTGTCTAGTCTGGCACAATTCATTTTCCCTATTTTAATAGCTGCTAAATAAAGTGTACTTTAGACTAATTCAGCATCATTTTTTGAGCACAAGGGAGCAGTCATTTAGTTAGCTGTGAGCTTAGATCATGTACAATTTCCACACGTACAACATCAAAAGAAATATCAACCACATTACATCAAAGTAGCATTAGGTATGCCAACATTCTCTCCATTATGCATATTTTAAATGCAAACAACTTCACCTTACATATACCAGTCTCTCAATAGTACATACTAACTGGTGTGCGCCCCTTTATCAATTCTTTCCGTGACTATGACCTCGGGATTGACATCTGATACTGAACTGACGGCAAGCTCTTCAATCTGATGAAACTACGGGGAAGGACGAAGTTACCGGTAGTGACTGTTCATGATCTCCTATTTACTGATAACTGTTCCCTGAATGAGAGATCTGAGTCTGACATGAGTCAGAAAATGGATCATTTCTCTTCAGCTTGTGACTATTTCGGTCTCACAATCAGTATCAAGAAGACAGAGGTGATGCATCAGCCTACATCAGAAAAGACCTACGTAGGCGGATGCGGGAGGTCACGGGTTCGAAAGACCAAAGACTTATAACAAAAATGGTACTAACAGCTGCCTCGCCAGGCGCTCAGCATTATGAGGTTAGTGTTAGGATTGGTCGGTCTGGTGTCAGTATAATGTGATTGGGTGGGACATCATACTGCATGTCTGCGGCATGATGCCCCAGTGCTAGATATCACTATAAACTATCACACTGTAGACATCGTCGCGATATGACTGAAAAATGTTTAAAGCTACGTTAAAGATCCAATTTACTTGTGTCGGCAGTAAACTGGCACGGTCAGTCCACATCGATGATGAAACCTACGCCAGAATTACTGAAGTAAGCGTGTCTATTGGCAACCTAGTGCAAACATATGAGAGCCCAGAAGCATAAGTCTGCAAACAAAACTGAAGATCTACTTAGCCAATGCATTGCCGACCCTGTTTTATGCATGCAAAATATGGATGGTGTGCAAACGCCACGACAAGAACCCAAACCTTTTTCTCATGGGCTCCCTGAGGAAACTGATGAGAATAAGACGATATGACATAATCCCCGACACTGAGGTACTCACAAGAGCAGGCATTTCAAGCATCCACGTTCTGCCATTGAAATCACATATATGATGGGCATGCAACGTGGCCAGGACGTCAGAAGAGCAACTGCCAAAGAAAATATTCTACGGTGAGGTGAAGGAGGGAAAGTGATCTCAGGGTGATGAGAAGAAATACTTCAAAGATTCCATCAGGTCAACCTTGATACACTGACCATGAATCTTGGGAAGATGTCTCACAGGATCGCATCTCACCGATATTGGAATAAAAGACTGAACTGAGGATAATTGCAGAGGCCGTGCATCGCAAACGTCAGATGTATAACGCTTCCTCTGCTGATCAAGCAATACAAAGCGGTGTCTCCAGTCAAGTGTGCCACAGACAGTTCAGAGCACAAAGTGGCTTGATCAGCCACTCACGTACTCACAGAAACCAAACCAGTTAGTGATGCCATCTTCGAACTCTAAGGACGCACAACAACATGCTATCAGATGCATATTTTAAAGTGACCCCAAAATATTACATAACAAAATTTACCCAAACAAATTCCAAAATTGTTTTTAGCCCTATCCCCCCAAGAAAAAAATAATATTGGTTAAGACTTGAAAACCATCATTACCGACCTCCTAGAAAACAAAATTAAAAAAGTGAACATCCACGAAGGCCCATAATATAAAATTACCTTCCCCCTCCATTAAAAAATAGTACAAGCCTATGTTTTGTTCAGGCATTGGAGTAACCTCCCCTCTAGGTAACTACTGCCGCAACAAAATATCATCACCAATTCCACCACTACCATCACCACACTATTTTTTACCTGTGGATATTTCCACTTGACTCCTGTGTTATCGTGGGTCAAAACTTTTATCACAACTTTTATCTTACAAATGTGTAATAAGATGTAAATCATCAAAACTCACAAAGTATAGAAATTATTAATCTTATTATTAATTTCATTTTTTCCAGGTTCCGTCGAAGTACGTCCAAGCAGTGACAGTTACAAATTCGATGACAAATATTTGCCGTTCATCAGATGCAAGACCATAATCCCATAGAATAACATCCAACAGAGCTAAACAGCTCCTCCAAAGAATATCAGTATTGACGTTGTGAATGCTTTGAATTGTTTTCCTTTTTATCAGAAATAATATCACGCATTTGTTTGAATTTACGCAGTCAGCATAAAAATAAGAAAGAAGTAGATGGAAATAATTAGTTTGACAGAACACCACTAATTTACCAGATTTTCTTACATTTCCTTTGTCAATGTAGTCTTTAATTTATAAATGTTTTAATGTCTTTATAGTGTTTTCCTCGAAACCTCCAATGAGTCCTTCTCTTTTTGTATTCGACATTATTGCTCGAAATAATTGCCCCAGGATGGTTTCTAGATCCGCATGAAGTGCAGTTAAATTTGTGTATTTACTTATATATTTTAACATCATAATATTCATATTTGATCATAGGAGAGGACAAATACAAAGTCTGAACACATTTGTTTCACTGCATATTTAATTAAGATAGTTCATAAAGCATGAAGTCCTTGTGTGTGCGTCTATTGCAGGCGTGTATTACTTGCACATTGTACATTATAATATTATTTTATTTATGATTTTTGAAGATAAAGTGTGTTTTTGAAGTAAAACAGTTAACAAAAGACTGATGATTGCTTTAAATATCACTTCTTTGCTTCAGTTGGTTTAAGCTGTGGTTTTGCGCCCTTTGAGCGTCCACCTGCAATATCTGATTTAATCAGACGCAATTCACTGTGTTCAAATAACTAGTCAGAATCACTGTGAGAAAATCAATGCGCGTGAAATCTTGCAGTGAAGTTAGTCCAATTCATATTCTGTATTTCCGGTAAATGTGCCTCGGGTCCGAAGAACCTACATATACATATGAATGCATTTCACAAGAAAAGTCATAAATAAAACAGAAATACGCCGAGTTTTAATTTTACAAGAGTGCAATGTGTTTGACATAGTAAAGTATTACGTATTACACATAAAGACTCCCGTTTAAGGTAAAAGTATACAAACAAATATACGATCAGTTTACGGCCGGTTTTACGACATCAATTAAATCAATATAAACCATTACCTTACAAAGATGTGAACAGAAACTATTTAGTTTCACTTTTAGAGCCATTATGTGCTTCTAGGAAGCAGGACATATATAAGGTGAAGTTGTGTGTATTTGCAACAAGTACAATCTAGGGAATGAATGTTGGCATGTGGTATTAAGGAATGAACGCTGCTTAAGGCATACAGCTGATTGAAATGGATGCTCTCGTGTGTTCGAGAAATGTACTGGATCTAATCCAAAGTACATTAATGTTGGCAGTTATTACAATAGGGAAATTAATTTTGCCGAAGTTATCGGCTTTGTTTTGCTGGGAGCGAAAAGAACCAAGCGGATGCAGCAGTCTTTTTGAGAGTTGCACATCAACATAAGAGGGGTGGTCGCCTAGACGACCTTAGAGAGGCAATATTGGAAAGAGCCATCCATATATTTTTGCAAACATCTTGAAAACGTAAATATGAAAACGACAATAGAAGATTAAAGCAGAGTGGGAAGAGGTGGTTGTTTTTGTGGACAGTAATGGTAATATAAAATAATATTTCTGAACATTATTCAGTGTTATTCAGCAAACTTGATATAATTTTGTATAAAACAAAATCCAATTATTTTAGGTCATAAGAGCCGCACCACATGCTTGCGCGAGCCGTGTTATGGCCACCCCTGCTACATATCCTAAATTACAGCCATTAAATGATACACCAAAAATAAAGGGAATGTAAAGTTATTTTAATAATATCTAAGATATACAAAGTGTTACCTTAACCAAGCTAATCAGCGAGGAAAATCTGGAAAATTCTTTTTCTTTAAAATGAAAATCGTCTGCAAAGTATGAAACTCTGGACTGGATCCTTATATACAGAAATATAATTAAGAAACAATTTCTTTGAAATACACTTTTAAATTATTAACTTATTTTACGACATACCGTAAAATGGTATACGATTAGCATGAGTCTTAGACTAATATGTCGTTTTGATAAACATTTGTTGCTACGCAGTCATATTAAGACTTAAGACTAGCTGCAAATATGTTCGAGAAACGTACTTTCAAACTGAAATAATTCATGTGCACACGTTTGCTTGGCGAAATTAAGAAACAGTTCAAACCTGTGTCTTGATACCTCTATTGCGTTTAGTCTACTTTTATTCACATTTTGCACACAAAAAGTTTCCACACGTTTATTTACAGCAAGAAAACATGTGATTTTCTTTTCGTTTAAAAAAAAAACTAATACCATTAAATCTGGATGTAGAAAATAGATAAAATACTATTAAAAATGTCTCATGAAGGGCAAAGCTCTATTGTATGCTATTGTAAAATCCAGCCGACAGGGTCGGGTTGCAATAATGCCCACCGTAATATATAACTAGTTAGGCAACCCCCAGCTTTTTTCACTTTTACCTACTGTTACGACTCTTTTGGTCTTAAACTAAGTAACTGAAAAGAGTGAAAACCAACAAGTTTTCTAAAATTCACGAAATATTTATTTCTCTAGAATACAAGGTGAAAATTTAAACAAGAACAGTATTGTGAATTAAATCCCAAATAGTCCCAAAGTTTTATCACACGTCCAAATGTATAAAGTTATTCGAACTGATTTCCAGTGGTATTCCAAATAAGTTCCATACTGAATGTAGTGCCTGAAGTCTCGAACGTGGTAATGTGCCAATGACTTAATTATGATGATATGCTAACAGTCTTTAGATGTATGACAATGATATAATCCAAAAATGTTCTTGTCCAAATTCACTATAATTCCAAATAAAGTTCTAGTCCAAGAATATTATAGATGAGCACTTTGTATTTCCAATGATTAATAATTTGAAAAAATAATCCCATCGAATAAAATACTGAACACAACAATAAGACTGATTCTGTCTCAGATGTTGAATGCAAGAATGAGCAATTTCTCAAGTAAACAATATTATATAAAAAGCTAAGACACAAACGTAGAACCAGGATAAGGGGCACAAATTCCTTTCTAGAATATTCCAAGTTGTCAACAAGATAAAGTCTATTACTAAAATTATAATAAAGAACATGACAAACATCAGGTAGACCAGGTTTATCATGGGGAATTCCAATGTTCTAGACTTAGATAAAGAAAAGAAAAACAGGTTTACTTCCATTAATAATGATCATAATATTTAATCCACACTCATAGAGAAATATTAACTATGAATTATTTGTTTGCAAAATAAAAGTTACTGGTAAGGTACACAATAAATTTGATTTTGGACAATGTCAGGTCCAAAATATAATTATACATAACATATAATCTTGGAGAAGAAAAAATAACAAAATACAAATTAAATATACCTTACAGCACTTATCATGGACCAATCTTGAACTTAATTCAGTATAAACCATTTATATATGAACAAAGTCTCTGGGTAGTCTTAACAATGTATTTATGTGAACATCCTGTATTAAGTAAGATGCTGAGTATTTGTGCATTTAAAGGTTTTATGGATATAAATGTTTGAATGGAAAATGATTCCCCACTTCCCTGTTCTGTTTTCTCAGTATTCAATTAACAAATCGAGAGCACCAATCAATGAAATATCATGTAACAACTATTTCCATTTTTTTTATATTTAATAAATAAAACTAATGATGCAGACAAATCTATATCTCGCAGACGCTTGACTGATCAAGAAGTAAAGGCTACTTAAAAATAGTCTGCTCAAACTTACACTGGATTCAAAATTAAGAGTTCTCATTGGTTTGGGTGTTTGCCAATCAAACGTCAGGATTATCAGCAGAGTCTCGATATGAGTATTAAAAAAAAAAAATAATTAAAAATTAAATAGTTTGCATACGCTCTTGGTCAGCCCTCCTATTATCGAAATTTACTTGAGCACTATACTCGAGCTCAGCAAAAAAAATTTAAAATAAAATTTGACACCTAAAATACATATACATCATTGAAATAAAACATGCGACATCAGGCGTAAAAGTTCCACTTGCAGAATCTGAGAATTATCTGACTTCAAGGTTAAGGTTCTCGCTGAGAAAAAATGCAATACAACACAGGGCCTTGAGGTCGTCATTATCTAGACTTATTTTGGAGATTGAGTTTTGACATTCAGCCAGTTAAATTTAACTTTTCAACAGTAAAGCTCAGTGCGATTCTTTGACATAAAATCTCAAGGTTAACTTCACGTCAAAGTCATACGATCTCATGATCAGAACCGGATAAAGCGAAGACCATTAATTAGAATAATCGATCAGAGAGTTTCAGAAGAATCAGGCGTAACGTGCTACCGCTCATTATGTGTCAGGTAAGGATGAATTGATGATATATGGGAAGGTAGAATGGATGGAAAGTCAGGGGAGCTATTAACTGGGTGGTGTGGGTGATTCCAAAGGGACTAATTTAACCGTAACGAACTATGGGGAAGTCAAGCAAAGATAAAGATGGGTCTTTGTCTTCTGTTGAATTTATTTAAAATAACTCCATCAACCAGGTAGTGCTTCAGTGCAGCAAGAATCATCTTCGCTAGCTAAGGTTCAGATATGTTAACCCTATCTACACATTGGGGGATCGATCAGATATTTCTGTGCTGCGCGTCGGTGAATTTCATTTGATGTGGCTGCAAGCCACCACAATTTTCCACTGCCGGTCCGTGTTTGTACAAATTCATCCTTTCACTCAAATACACCGTTATGGCTTCTCTCTGGTAAGTAGTCATACTTTGGCTGTTAAACTTACATAGTGTCCTTTAGGAAGTCATTTCCTCCGCCATTTTTGGTCGATGTACAATGCACGGCTTTTACACGCTGTTGGTTAGCTGGCATTACATACTAAGGGAGGCAACTCATGAAATGCATTAGATGTCGCTAGGACAAAGCACTGAAATATCTGATCGATCCGCTAATGTGTAGATAAGGTTAACATATCAGAACCTTGGCTAACGAAGATGATTAAGAATTTCTGCTGTATATCAAAGTAAACTTTGTAGAGCATCACTTAATTACATCACCACCAGAAGAGATGGTACCCATTATTAGTGCAATTTACTACTAAAATCAAAAGAAAAGAGTAAGACAGGTCCCATTGTATTTTTAGGACGATAAAAAAGATTTTTATTCCCTGTAATTCACCCTCTTATATTTTCACATCAAAATTAAATAATTAAAAGGCAAAACAATTTTGACTACGTAATTATTTCTCTTTATAAATCTTGATTGTCCATTTTTTTGCGAATGCATTTGCTTGTCTCGTATGTCTTCCTCAAATTAAAAAAAACAAACATTTGTCAAACACTTTCCTTTATCAACTTAAATATAATCCGCTTCAAATTGTTCCTTTACTTTCTGCTATCGGCTTACGGTGAATTTTGTTTTAAGCTATCCTTTTCTGTCAACGGTTAGAAAGAACTACCCAAATTTTCCCTTTTCCACCCGCACTCAATGAGATTCATCCCGACCTAGCACTCATCTAACGGAAAACCGTTGTAGTCTTCCGACTTGTATACCAGTGTTATCACGCAATTGTGTACTCGCTTATAAGCCGATTCCAACTGCAAACTGCACAAACCCAGATCTGCCGTCTCATAATGCGCAGGCAGATTTAGATCTGGGTCTATGCAGTTTGTTAAGAGTAATCAATATAACAAACAACATAGACCCTGTTAAGTTCCGTGCTTATAGTCTGTATCGTACTTCCACGTACTGAATGCATGTTTTTAGCCAGTGGTATGTGTATAGTATAGCCCCATATCATGATGATTTGTCGAGATGTTTTTTTTCTTTACGATATTGTATATCTTCCAGCTGTAGAGCCGAGGTTCACTTGATGCATTTGAACCAGCAATACAAGATCAACCATTTAATTTTCAATGGGGTGGGGATGAGAAACTATTTTTTTTTTAAAGCTCCGGCTCCCGAATTGCTGAACAAGATACTCTTGTTTTGATTGGTAGAAAAAGAACCGATCTTATTCGTCATATTAGCTGAAAAAAAGTATCTTGGTATAAAAGTATGAAATAAAAATCCTGGTTGGAAAGCAAATTCTTCAGTCTTGTATGGTCTGATGGGTCAGCGTTTAGCCTTCGTCTGCATGGAAATAAGACTCCGACGGCGTTCTGAAGCAGACGGGAAGAAGTGACGTGTTTGGTATCATTTCTTAAGCATTTCACGTCTGTTATCTGATCTGCACGATTTACATTGGATTGTCTGTTATTAGAAAAACAGCACAATTCCATTTTTTCACGTCTGTTGTTGAACAGCATAATCGAACAATTTCATCTCTGTTATGTGAGTGGAATTTAGCAACTATTGCATCTGGATCATTAGTCGCTGGAATTGCCTATTTCACAGGCAACTTGCTGGCAAGAGTCGCGATTTTTCTCAAGGAACTTTTTCTGAATGTTTATGCTGAGATCATAGGAAATTACTTTATCATTGACAGGCTGTCTTATATTCTCTGTCTAATTCTTCCAAGCTGTTGAGGAAAAAGACAAAAATTAGCCAAGGACAATGACAGCACGTTAGAGGTTCATACGAAACAAAATTTACGCATATTGAAAAAGTGAATGCAACAAGGTCTCTCTCTCTCTCTCTCTCTCTCTCTCTCTCTCACACACACACACACACACACGCGCGCGCGCGCGCGAAACAAACAGCATAAACAAAAGTTCTGACTAACTAATAAAACAGAAGTTAGATATGTAAGATAGGAGAGAGAAAGGGATATTATTAGATATATAAAGACAAATAAATTATGGCAGAAATTAATTTAAATTTAAAGAGAAAGACAGACAAAGATTTCGCAGTCATGATACAGCTCAATGTGCACAACAAAGAAACGATGCTCATAAATGAACAGACCAAAAACATAAAACAAAATAAAATAAACGAGGGTTTTATCGTAAGAGTACGAAGCGGAAGTAGATCCAGGAAATGTTTTGGGTTCCAACAGAAACTTATACAAAGCAAAGTAGCTGACGACGAACACCAGATTTTTAAAATGTAAACGAGAGATACCAAACCCTAGCTAAACCCTTTCAAACAGTCTTCTCATCAATACCTCTTGAATGGTCCATTGAGCAGTCATTATGTTTTGTTTTTTCCAAGTTAGCATGCGCTCTTAACAAGATTGATTTTATGTGATCCTAATTTCACGTGTAAGAATGGTATTAACTTTATTTATTTATTTATTTATCTATTTATTCTTTTATTTATTTTTTCTCGCGATATTTTAACGAGGATGCGAAGCGTGACAGAATAGAGGGAATGAACGTGGAGGGAGTATGTGACATTATTACAGTTAAATGCATTAGTTTCTTTAATGCTTTACCTCTGAAAAGTACATTTTTCCTTCCTTTTCTTTCTTTCATTGATTATTGCAACCACCCTTCTATCTCTTATCTTTTTTACGCTCTCTCCTTATCTCTTCACAAAAATCATCGATCCACCCACCCAATCACCATGTCCATACAATGATTTACCTTTTTCCGTTTTTCCGTCCGTTCATTTTTTTCAAAGCGTAAAGCTTTTAGCTCAGTCTTCTGTCGCCAATCTCTTTATCGGACATCACATTTACGATTGCTTTGCAATGTTTCATTTTCTACACCTAAAAGCTATCCGGGACACATTTACTGTATGCATGATGTTCTACAGACATTTTCAATAACTTTGGTATTCCAATCTGCCGATGTGTATGATTTAGCAACTCCTATTTCAGTGTAAATGGTGCAGATTGCTTCATTCGGAATCTCTCAAATCTTTTAACTCAACATTCAAAACTAATACAGAGTCTTCCAGTTAAGCCTGTTGTACATAACCAGTCCAATTTTCAAGGCCTATAGCAAACAAATGAGTCGAAAACTGTAATCTTTTACAAAACCTTAAATGACTTTAAGTCTTTTGACTGATAAAACAGATGTATCGTATTAGCATGTGTTCAACGCGCATCGCGCTACGAACGGCGACGCCAGTTTACTTAAGCATAATACGTTATTAGTCGTTCACGTTTCTCGTACGTATGATTTCATAACCGTAATATTTTGGCGTACTGTGAGGCTACATATCATGGTCTGTGCAGTTCGAGGTTGTATGAGAGTTGTATGCACGGGGATACACGGTAATACTGGTGAAGACCGTGTCTAATTTAGGATCCGTCAAAGACACATCGGTTGATCTTTATCAAGGGCTCTATCCAAGTGGTGTAGAAACTAATAGTACCGTTTCTCACGATTCTCACAGCTAAGGTAATACGGATCCCCAAAATCAATATTTGTAATCTCTGAGTTGGATAACGACTGTCGGTATGGCGAGATTTATGGCATGTGACAGTTGTAAACTCGAATGAGGCGATCATATAAAATATTCAAGCTTCCATCTTTTGGGATTTTATTTATGTATAGTTCATGATAAGAGCTCGTGTACATGAATGCACGACTGTGTACCATACGTCTACCAAGGTGCCTCCGTCATGGAAACAATTTAACATTCATCTACCACAAAGACGGTAAGTATCATCTTCAAATTTATTCGTCGAAGAGTGGATAAGAACACGACAGTGCGTTAAAAAAATGTTACTTTGTCCTCGAAGACACATCTCATCAAGGTAACAAAGGAACAATTTTCTTTCGAAAACTAGTACTATCGAAATCTTTCGTTCATAGGTAATAATCCATCCTATTTGCCTTTATGAATCGTCATTTCCGCGGTTGAATCAAGTAAGAAAGAGTAGAAAGTAGGTTGATCTTTATTTTACAAATGGTGCTTATATCTTTATTGTTTCTTACCACCAATGGAATGATACTTCACATATTTTTTCAGACTTTAAGCAGAAAAGTTTTTTTTTTTTTTTTCTTTCCAGGATGATTCAGAATCCTGGGCAAGATATTCCATATTAAATTATGTGAATTTTGCCGTATATATTCTTTGGACTCCTCTCAAGCTCTGATCATTCAACACGACTCACTTCTTGGTTGTTAACCTGAATTTGTTTGTGGTAGCCAAAATTGCCAGTGGTCAGTATTTTTAAAATGCTACTGAATTTGACGAAATAGTCTATTTTGGCTACTGATTTTGCATCCTTTGTCCATTGTCAAAAATAGAGGTGTTGTGATTACAAAATAAATTTACATTACAGACATAATTTTGGTTCTTGCTATTTGGAGCATTGTTTCATCGTTTTATCTTTGTTTGCATTTATTTCTTCATTTTAAACGTAAATCTTCAAATTCATATTCTTTATTTCAGCTGGTATTCCAGTGTCTAGTTTAAGTTCTATTTTCTTAATTGTGTTACTTTTACGCTAACCATCGGACCAGCCTGGCTCAGCCACCTTGGTGTGTCCTTGGTCAAGACACTTTACTGCAAATGCCTCGGCACTAAATAACCTACTTGTGTTGCTGTGCCTCAAAACACTAAACCAAACACTAGCCATGGATTGTATGTTGTTCTCCACATTCAAATTCTCACAACTGCCATCCTAAGTTACCACTAGAATCTACATGTAAGGCCTGAACCTTTGTGTCTATTTCCGTTCAAGTTCAAAGACTTACCAGGGTTCATCGAAGTTCAGTTTCTTGTCAGGTTTTGCGTTTGACGACTGTAGTCATGACCATGTACATGAAATATTGATTTCGAAACACCTTTACCGCACTTTATTTGATTTTTCTGGTACTCAGATAAAATACATAACATCTCCAACATTATTGTCTGCTCTTAGTTTTTCTTGACATAGATGGCTCTGGTATTGATACTTATTGTAATACTCAGGATGGCTACCGTTTAATACAGTATATCCAGTCTTCCTTTAGATTCCAGCATTTTACACTGATTTCACTTCACTTCACTCTGTCTTTAACATCAAAATCGGCTTAAGGCATCATTATCAGCATTTTACACTGATTTCACTTCACTACACTCTGCCTTTAACATTAAAATCGGCTTAAGGCATCATTATCAGCATTTTGCCTCGGATCATGTCACTAATCCATAAATAATTATTTCGCGTTTACTTCTACTGATATTGTTACGTTAAGCCATGATATGTCTAATTATAAATGCACGTGTGTCAGAATTTACAATTCTATTTCGGTTAAGATCTCATTTTTGATACCAGATATATTATTCCGTCTGTTAAATAGTACTTCCATCATTATTAAAATAATTCTTAAAATAATTATAAATTGCGGAATTGTTACGATGTTTTCATAACACGGTCGATTTATGCAAATTTCCGGTCCCGTATAGCTATGTATTAAGTAAAAGACAAGGAAATTAACAGGAAATGTAACCTTTCCTTTAATCATTCTTATTATCAAATGACAGCCTTTCATGTTTAAATATATGTTGGGGGGGGGGGAGGAGGGAAAGTTAATTCAGACATGAGCAAGTTCCGTGATCCTGAACTACACTCAGTCTTGGATTTACAAGTTATCGGATACAGATAATGTCCCCATGTTGGATCCCCACAATCTGTGTCTGTACAAGATATGTAGTAAAACCGGTATACATCAATTAGAAGATCAATTGACTCACTAGACTTTTCTGCCATGGCATGCAGCTTTAATTTGTTTTCAATCTCGAAAACACTAGAATGAAACAAACTGAGTTTGAACGTGCAGCAATTTCGAATTTTCTTAGTTGAGCTGTATTCTTTTCGTCAGAAAGAATGCCTCTATTAACGAAATATTCGTATGGCACCAAATCGTTCGTTACAGTTTAGAACAATTGTCTAAAGATATAAATGCAAACTGTTAGGATTTGATGGATATAACCCTCCGATTAACAAGATCAGAGGGAAGCTTGCCGTTTAGCGTCAAGGTCGTAAAAGGATTTGGGTTTGATAACGAGCGGAAGGTGTAAGGAATGATTTATTATATTAAAAAGGAATGGCATGGATAAATGCGGAATATCTTGCATTTATAGTGAATACTACTGAATTGTTATGAATCCAGTCTTTATATTGTTTGAAAGTAGAAAGTGTTATATGAAGCATCTTAACACTGGCAGAGTTAATTTAAAAAATATTTATTTACGTGAATGTTCACATAAGTTGCTGTAATTGTTGTGCGCTTTACAAAAATGTTCGGTACGTGATAGGTTCTGTATGGCGGCCAGTTTACCTGTTGGAAGATGAATCCTGAAGAACCGCGGGAAGAACCACCTACCCACGGGAAGCAACTGGCAAGCTTTCTCACAAAAGTCCACATTGGTCTAGCCCAAGAGTAAAAATCCCACGCGAGACAGATGAAATGGCAGTGGTCAATAAAGGTGGGCGCTTTAGACCATTAGGCACCACCCCCACCCCCGGGAATAAGGTTTTACAACAAATTATTACAGAATTTGGAATAAGTTCAAATGGATTAAAGTAATCGTTCTGTTTGACACTACGATTGCATATGAACATCATGCACCTAACAAATATTAAGGAAACTATATTAGGGACGTTTAGTTATTTTGGGACTTGGGGCCATCTCAGGGTTGGGGCCATCCCAGGGTTTGGGCCTGGATTTTCTTTTGAAGTCATTTTTTTTTCTTTTACCTCAAGATAATTTTTGTTCATTTAATATAATTGATATAATTAGTTCTTTTTTTCTGAAAATCAGCGCAAGAATATTCTTTCATATGCGTGAAAGGTTCCAAATTATCTGACTGTTTATACGAGTATGCATGCAATTATTCTGTGTTCTGTGAAATCATTATATAATTACCACAAAAATTCGCAAACACATGATTTCAGAATTTTTCAATATGTCAACAGTTAAATTATCCTATTGGACCACAACAAAAACTATCACTCCATTCTTCTCTGCCCTTCATCCCTCTCAGTTAATTATATTTTTACGTCACGTGTCTTGACATTTGCCACAACGCTTTCCTGCATACTGATTCATTATTTTGTAAAGTTAATAATGGAGAGAAATTTGTGAGTTGAAAAACTTTGTTTCTAATCCTTTTGTCTGGCATACAAATTTGTGATCTTATTGGCAATGAAACATGTATAAACCACACCATTATGTTCTACACAGGAGTGAATCTTTTACCAGTTGAGAGGTACGCAAAGACATCTGAATAGCCTTTTGAACTGATGAAAACAATTGAGTCGTCTAAAGTTTGTTGGGAGCTAATTTCAACAAATAAGGGACCGACCATTATTTTCTGATCTTTTTGTGGGGGTGTGGCGAAAGGTTCTGATTAAAAAAAATTCCAGCCCCAAGAAAGTTTAAAAATGTTTTGTGCAGAAAATAGAACTAGTTATATCCATATTTCTTTTGACAAAAAATGCCATGGGTTGGAAATTCATGCCCTCCATAAAAATAAAGTGGTCGATCCCTAGTGAGGAGACCGTAAGAAGGATTTCTGACGAAGTTTTCTTCTGACCCTAACATTAGCTATGTATTACACTGTGTAGACATTTAACGTGACTCGCTTATTGAAGGAACTAAATAAGGCAGAATATCAGGGACCAAGCTGTGCAACGTATGTTTATGTCTTCGGCCTAGAGTTTCTCAACCAGTTTCCTCGTACAAACTTTGTTTATACTTTTAATTATATGGTTGTACATGTAAAACGTTGTATGGCAGCAATAGTTAGTTCTTATAGCTTCTTCATGTCTTCCCTGGTACAATTACCCCAAATACTGTTAGCAAATTCCAGTAAAGGTGAGTAAAATATAGACGTTCAAGTATATAATTAATGTGACTAGTCCTGTTTCCACTATTAGGGAACACCATGACCAGGTGTGTGAGTACTATCAATAGATAGCAGAGGATGCTGAATCCTTCCACGTCACATTGGGATTACCATCGTTAAAGTCTGTCTTGGATCGAAACTTACCGGTTGCTTATTTTGTGCATGTCACCATTAAGGCTAGCTGCAGCAGCATCGATAATATATCTAATTCTGTTGTGACTAGTTTCATCTGCAGATAATGCGATGTCAGTATCAACTTCACCTACAGTGTTATTTGTATACACCAAAAAGAGTAAGGGACCAACGATACTTCCTTGAGAAAATCCTAACCCGGATATGATTCCTGTGTGAATATTGTCCGCATATGACGTGTATTGTTGCCTATAATAACGAAATCAATCTAAACTCTCGCCAGTCGTACGTGCTGACAATTTGAAACCAAGCTCCTTGTGCCACACTCAGTTTAAAAGCCTTATGCCACACTCAAAGACCTTATGTCAAAGAAAATCATTCGAATTTATTTACTTTCTACAAGTGCATCACACAGACTGTTATAGAGATGTGTCAGCTAAACGACAGTTGAATCTTCAGGAAGGAATCAAGATTGTGACTTGGTTATAAATTTGGTTTTGTCAAGAAGTTAAACGTCCTTTTAAATATGACTATGATTAGTTTCAACCCTTTCCAAAGAAATTAAATAATGAAATAAGTCGATGACTTTTTATATACTGATACAATATTGACCATATTCCAACTCTCAGATACCCGTAAAGAGATTTGTAAAATAATTTTGGAGAGTGAATGAACCAGTTCATGTTCTCCGTGTTTCAGGAGTTTCAGATTGATCGGATCTGGGCTTTGAAGAATTATTTGTCTTTAAAGACATAATAAGCACATTCTTCACGTTGTCGGCTGAAATAGTAGCATGTCTCCGAGTAGGGGTCATATCACGAGGAGTAAAGACTGGTAGAGTGACACCATCATCCAAGCAATTAATTTTTGAATGAAATTTTTGTTGAACAAATCCGCCATACATCGATAGTCTAATATGAAAGTGCCATCATGTTTACCCGGTGGAATGAAAATTTTCTCATTTGCTTCTAATATTTTATTACTTAGTTCACCCAAGTTCTCTTTGATATTCCTGCTCAATTAGCGGAATTCTAAGTGGACTGAATGTTTATTTAGACTCCACTGTTGACATACAGGAGACAGTAGGCTTTTAAAGCTTTCGATTGCTTTGTAGAATACGGGTTTATTTGTAAGCATGTCTGTCCTTCTTTGACCTTTGATTCAGGTGTCACACATCAAAGCTTTTACATTTCATCAATATTTCTTTGAATTATGGTGAAATTCGTAACGTGATGGATTTTTAAAGACTTTCGAAAGTGGCTAATTTTATGTTTGTGAAATCTTTTAAAATTTTTAACACAGAACTGGAGTGATCTTAAAATTTTCATTTTTCATTTCAACGATTAAAACCCTTCAATCTGATTAAAATCAGACCTCTGCTGTCTTAGGTGAAGAGTAGTCCTACCACGTAAGACCCATCAGTTCTTACGGCCTAACTAACGGCGCTGTGTAGTGCATTTTCATGTCGACTAACAGTGTAATGAAAGTGAAATTTTCAGGAATATCACACACAACTGGCAACCAATAACGACGCTTTTCTACAAAGTAAAGTTATAATGTTTTTGTCAGACTGTACTTACCCTGGGGACTTTTCTCTAATAAATTCAAATTCTCACAAAGAAATGGACCTGTTTTCAAAGTTTCGTTGGCCTACATTTCAGTTGGCTGGAAAGCGATGAAAGCTGGGAATGCTGAAATCGGGTTAAGTTGAAATATTATTCTTTAACGAAACGAATAAAAATATATTATGCCTATTGGAACTGGAAGCAACGTTTCATTTCGTTCAAGAAACATATCCCACATATGAGCCTACTTGAACATACTTCGGCGTACCTCGACTACCGTCGCATTGCAACAAATTCAAATGTATGTCAACGGAACATGAAAATGCGTCCATTTGCTAGTATCATATTTTGATTCCACCAGGATAAAGACAGCACAGTAAGTATATTAATTACACATACATTAGTGGAAGAGTGTCGATATAGGCTGCCAAGTGTGTGAAATATTCCTGAAACTTTGACTACTCGTTCCGATGTCAACCGACATCGGAACAGGCTATGCAAGGCCGTTATTTGGGTAGTAAGACATAGCACTTAAACAAAAACAACATGTGCTATGTCTTACATTGTAGGACTAAGGTGAAGAGTAGAGATCTAATTTTAATCAGATGGAAAAGCCTTCAGCCGGTATCCGTTCATGACGGCTTTGGATTTAATCGTGTGTCACAATTTTACCAGACATGTAGTAGACAGCTATTAAGTTTACGTATGTAGACCAAAACATGTTTAGAGGTGAAATCGGGGGGTGGGGTGAAGGTGAGGCATGTACCCCTCCTCCTTGCCCCTGTGTGCGGGCACCCATGATCTGAAGTAAGGTTACTGCTTGCTTTGTGATGTAAATCTCTATATAACGTGGGGCAAGTGACGTTCATAAGAGATCTAAACATAGCTACACCGGTTGCCAGCTTCTCCAGAATGGCACATACTATCGTCAGAAGGGACGATAGTACAATCGGTCATGGGACCAGACTACATCTTCTCTGCCTCCGTTAGACTGGTCTTAACATCTCTGAACTATTCTTGGCGGTGATCCTTTGCCCTGCTCCACTGTCTGTGTTTGATTTCTACATCGCCAGTGATTCGCAGCGAAGCTGTTGGCATAATTACCGCATGGCAGCTTGAGCGCATTTTACACTTTTTGGAAACATTAAATTCGTTCAGACCAATAACTGTATTATATAAAAAGGAATATTGAATAAATCTAGACACAAACACAAGAACACAAACACATACCTGTTTTAACATCTTAAAACACTAAAGTTTTGAAGGTGTGCAGTGATCCCTCGCTATAACGCTGTTATGGAAGCCGTAAAAGATACCCGCGTTATAAGCGAGTGAACCCTATAATGATGTTGTTGTTGTGGGCTTAACCCCGTTTTCCATTACACGATAGGCTATACATGGCGGTGGGTATAAACGGTGGAGTAAGAAGCCGGGAAAACACCCGGTAAGAACCACTGACCCACAAGAAACTACTGGCAAGCTTTCTCACATACTCCCATTGGCCGAACCCGAGATTCGAACCCACGCGGACAGAGATGAGATGGCAGTGATCGATAAAGGCAAGCGCATCATACTACTCAGTCATCCGGGACCCCGAACCCTATAGCGAGGAATATTCCAAGAAGAAGACGTCACAATAATGAATAAAACCAGGAACAAAATATGGTAGTGAATTATATGAAATAACATTATAATTGGATCTCATTAACCTTCATCTGAACATAAGTGAAATTGTTGAAGAAACAGAGATAAACTAAAATTCAATGAATTAAATGACATCCATTACCGGATGTTAACTGTAAGAAAGGAAACGATATACCGAGGGGCTGTAGAGTGAGGGATTACCGTATTATATATAACGGCAACGCCTATTACTAAGGCCTACTAATGGACATCTGATACGGGTAAACTAATAAAACAGTATATAATCCGTTATCTATATATTACATTAAGTACTGCAGGCAGATAACATCAACGCAAATGCATGGCAATAAGATTTGTATGGGTTTTGTCCGAGTACAATTACCATCAACACCGTCTCATTGTGACGAGTCCTTGAATGTCATATAAAGCAAAGCAAGTTGTTAGAACACTGTTTGTAACAAGATATTCATGTCGTAATCAGTTTGGGTACATGTGATGAAATTAGATCGCCTTTATTGCTTGGCAAATTAAAAATGGAATGTCACAGTTATGTTGGTGATTAGCTGCTATATACGGATCCCAAAATATTGTAACAAATATAGACTACCCCAACCCCTACCTCGTGCATATGGTTGATATTGCCACAAAGCGCATGACTATACACACTTATATCTATTTGTAGGTATGTTTATGTATAGGTATAATGTTTATATATTTGTATTTATATATTTGTATTTATTGTATCCCGTAATGAAAAATGCAAAGTAAAAAAGAACATTTGCTTTATATTGTTCATGCTTAAGTTTCAACATTAGCTTGTGTTTATTTCCAGGAGTGCGTGATCTAGACTTTGGGTGCAGGAGTATGAAAGAAGAGTTCAACAACAGAGAAACCGATAAGGTAAATAGTCAGCCTATACTCTTAGTCACATGAAATAATGTAAATTATTCATATATCTACATCTGAAAGAATTTAATTCATATTTTGGTAAATATTCCATGTTTATGACTTCAAGAATGGTGTGTTTAAAACTTAAAGATTCTACTGCATATGAAAATTGAGCGAAACTGTCAGAAATGTACAACTTCCCAAGGACAGTCCACACGATCTTAAAATACGTTTTTAATGAATAAATTGCTTCTCCTTAACGGTTCTCAGTGTGGATCGAATGAAAAAAAACTTTTAAAACGGTACTTTAAATATGTTGCACTCTTTTTTTTAAATATTGAAATAAAATATCTATTAAAAATTAAATATATCTACGTACTACGGTCTATCTGTTTACATTTATTTATTGTCAGTATGATTAAAATGGATATCTTCGACATAATGGAAGTCTGCCTATATTATAGGAAAATTTTGAATTTAATCAGATTGGGTTATTGTATACATTTTAATGTTTGCTATCTATTCATTATATGCATATTTATTGCACGACAAGTATAAACATTTATTTGGTCATTAAATCAAGATGACGCCTTTAATTCAAAACTGAACGACTTGGTTGCCAGTGTATCTTAAATAAGACATGATCTATACGACATGTTTGCCATGTGTATTTTGAATTAAACATGATTCAGACGACTTGTTTGCCTGTGTATATTGAATGAGACAGATCTAGACCATTTGTTTGTCTGTGTATTTTTAATGGAACATGATCTATACGACTTGTTTTCCTATGTATCTTGAATGAGACATGATCTAGACGACTTGTTTGCCTGTGTACTTTTAATCATAGATGATCTAGATGACTTGCTTGAATGTGTGTATATTGAATGAGACATGATCTATACGACTTCATTGCCTGTGTATCTTGAATGAAACGTGATCTAGTACAGACAAATCGACGGTAAAAATCTATTCAAAGAACCTAACGACAAAGAAATCACAACACAGTCCGAAGCAGTAATGATATAATTTATAACTTAGAAGCTTGGAGAAAAAAGGCTTATCCCATAATAAAGAATTCGTCACTACTGCATACGAACCTATGATCTTTCTAAGGGTGTGGAATCATATGACAAATGATATATCACTTAACAGTCTTTATCCTGTGAAGTTTTTCTTGTGCTTTCTGGGTATTTTATTTTTGATGCACCATATTTTACATTACTTTATTCCTAGTTTTCAGACAAATTTCATTTTTGTTCAGATAAAGAAGTTAAAGGTCAAAGGTCAGGATGTCAAGGTAAGTTTGTTTCATCTGTTTGAATACATCCTACGAGTTGTTGGGTCTATTGTTAATATATTCATTTTCTTGAAGCTAAATTTGAGAATATAGCACAATGGAAATAATTTAAATGTCTGCTACCACAGCGTCAAGGAATTAACATGGCCAACAATGTAAAATTGTAGCATGGGAAGCTTTTATGAAAGTGATTTTC
>JAECUM010033944.1:0-22811 GCA_016617855.1 Megalonaias nervosa
TAATGCATAACATCAGCTACTAAATGCTGCTTCCGAGGATAACACACAGCCAATTTTGATGAGATCAGATACTTTATTGAACGATAAAAAATCATGAAATCTTTTTGTCTTCAACGCCAATAAGTCCAACATGGAAAGACATTTACTGAGCATGTACGCATCTGGATCAATCACGGAATCCATTTAATTGGGGGAGGGGGACGGAAATGTCTTGTTATCTTGAAACAACATTTTGGCAGGGAATACTTGTTTATTTTATTGTCTAAAACTAACTAGTCATTCAACAAAAATATATAAAGAACGAAAACTGAAGTATTTCACAATTAAGGGGCCGTAATAAATATTCCGGAGAGAATAGTCTGCTCTATAAAAAGAATTTGAAACACACAAGAGTGTGAAAACATCATTTTGAAAACATTAAAACGAAATGAATGGATTTAAGTTGTAAAAAAATCACTCTAATTATTTACAGAACGTATTCCTGTCCCCGGTTTCAATTAAATTCTCAAAATTGCTCCTCGGATTGAGATATTACGTTATCTTGCCTGTCATTGTTTTTAGCATAACAATATTTTCCTCAGAGGTAAAACAAACATACATAAATAAGTATTTGCGTGTGGTTAAAAGAATCCTTTAAAATATGGAATCTGTGTATTTGGGGGAAGGTCTAAAACTTCAATCAAATCTAATTGTATGGTAGAAGTATGGTTATAGCATATCTTCAAAAAAAAATTCTTAAATTTCTTCCTTTAATAACTGAAATAAATTGGTTTCAAAAGTAAGCATACGAACTACATGATGTGTGATATTTAGCTTTTATTGTTACTGACGCAGATTCCATACAATGAGAGCTGAAGATTGTAGATGGAATTATGATAAGAATGGTATTTTATGCGTTCTTGTAAGATACAGATTTTAGAACCGCATGTTTCCGTACAGGCTCGTTCTCCAATAACAGGAGAATGATGTCCCTTGGTGATTCGAAAAACTGAAAGCCATACTAGCACCTTTAATTCATCTATTCTTCAAAAGATCAACACCTCGATAACAATAATCTGTAATGGCTTCCCTCTAGCTTTGTTCTTTGATAAAACACAACAAAATATTTAACCTTATAGCTAATGATTTCTGGAGAAACGTTATTACAACAGACGAAAGATTTTCATGGAAATATTTAGCATAGTCCACTTAAAATGAACAAATCGGTTCTGTGCTTTTGTTGGCAAATGCTTCTTTTTTCAGTTGTGAAAAATTAAGCTCTGGCTTCTTACTTCGATAAAAAACAAATCAAACTTGTGAGTATCACAAGCGTTTATTTATTATCAAACTGCATATGTTGTTAGGGTATCTCTTAAAGTTTTCGCGTAGGAATCACCTTACACATTGGTCAGTCACCTGTGCCGAGCAGAACGTCAACTGCAATATCGCAACTTCCCCTGTAACGAATGTTTTTCGATTACGTTCGAAAGAAAAGGAAACAAATTCAAAACATTCATGGCGAATACTTTAAATGTTATAAAGTAACAGAAGGGGAATATATAAATAATCAGCGGAAGAATTAAAATTTATATGGAGTCGAGGTAGCTCACTGGAAAAGCATCAGACTCGTAATCCGAGAAATGCACGTTCGATAACGCACCAAGAAAGAAACTTAGCTCCCATATCCTCGGTACTATATTGGCAGTAATAAGATAAAGTGCGGTTAAAACACAAAAATAACGATAAAAAATAACATTTGTAAAGAACTTGTATCGATGAAAAATTGCCTTCAAGCGAAAAGTGGTACTTAAGGTCCGTATTACAACAATGAAAGACAGGAGCCTTTAGAAACAGTTGTTAAATATATGTATCACAGTGCCTATAATAACATTTTCATTTTGCTCATCGTGGGCTTTTAAATGACAGCACTTGTCCGTTTCCTTCTAACATAAATTCATTCTATACTGATTATATTTTGTAAAATGTTTTGTAGGATGACGATGACCACGAAGGTTTTGTATCCTCGATGCGACGCACAAGAGAAGTGGGTGTGGGTGTTAACCATAAATTCCGATTAACCGATGGAGGGACGGTGATCATAACATCACTTTGCACGCGTATTGCCATACGTTTGACCAAGTTTACGTCGATCTTGTTTCAATAAAATCCCTGAGTCGATGAATATATATATATATATATATATATATATATATATATATATATATATATATATATATATATATATATATATATATATATAATATATATATATATATATATCGGGGTAATTTTTTAATATAAAAGAAAACTTCTCCGTTAGGGTTACGCATGTGAATCAGTATTATCTTTAGGATTATAAGCTCTCTGCCGATTTTATGATTTTACACATGAATTCCGTAGCCAACATACATGTGTGGTCTGTGTCGATTATGGCGGTTGAATTTGCGTGCCACACAACAGACTAGAAGTATCAGATGTTGTTTCAAATAAAATTACGTCTCAAAGAATTATTCTTGGCTCGTAATTGTAATTGACGGCAACCATACATAGTCAAAATGACCTTCATTTTCATGTATAACCCATCTAAGCTCGACATTTCTTAAATTATTTATTTTCCTTGAGTACGATTCAAACCTGGAATATCTCGATCAGGAGTATGACGCGGTAACTGATGCGTCTACTGAGAACACTTAACGAGTAAGTGAAAGAACTCACTTATGAAGTTAACAGCGCTGTGAAAAATATGCGTGCATCCCATTTGTATTAAGTCATGTGCAAAAGGACATCATCTTGAATTACCATCCCAAGACTTGTTTTATACATATCCATACATAGTCCCATGTAATGGTAAGTTTAGATAGCCCTGGAATACTAATCCTATGTCTCAAATATTGAGTAGCACTTCGACCGACAATAGTTTGAGTAGTTTTTCACATTTGCCATTATCGTATCAGTTGGACCTTCCTTTGTATAAAAACATGACATGTTCGATTCCGCTTTGAAAATGATAGGCACACCAAAAAATTCAAATTCTTGGTTAAGTCAAGAAATCATTATTTTTTTCCCTGAAAATTAAAGGCCATTTTTTAAAGAAAATGTTAATACGTCTTTATACAAGAGCCAGTACTGCTTCACTACCACATAACACAGATATATATATATATATATATATATATATATATATATATATATATATATATATATATATATATATATATATATATATGCACATTTGCTAGCGTTTAGTATTGGCCTTAGTGCTCGACCATGCCTTAAATGTAGTATCGGAATAAATACACGTAATCAGCATTGCCAACCAGTGGATCTGTTCACAAATATTATTGCGCGCGCAGGCAATGACCCGCAATACATATAGAACCTATTCTTGTAGAAAAGTCCGATGACGTCAATGATACAGAATGCATTAAGTAATAGCCGGAAGTTTTTTTGTTATTATTGTTGCTGTTATGGGTTTAACACCATTTTCAGTACATGATACATGCCGGCCAGCATAATTGGTGGAGGATAAACCCAGGAAAATCTGGGTAAGAACGATCATCGCACAAGAAGCTACTGGCAAGCTTTCTCACATACCAATGTTGTCCGAGCCAAAGACTCGAAACCACGTGGACCAAGCTGAAATGGCAGCGATCTGTAAAGACGAGTTCCTTAGACCATTCCGCCACTCGGAGCCCCAGCGAGGATTAAAGCAATTGCATTTTCTGATCCTTGTAAAGTAAATATATTTTTAAAACATTTTTGACGGAATAACAATCAGACAAAGTGGTGGGCAATAAACAAGAGCGTCATCACCGTATTTCAGCTGTTATTGTCACTGAGACTGCCGGATAAGCACGACGACTGCAAGCTCCAGAGTTTGTATTATATAAACATCGTTGTGATTTACAAGATTATCAAGCAATTATTCCGATCGAATACGAACCAGGTAAAAGCTCTATGAAACATTTTTCAAAGACGCGTCCTAGCATTATATTAACATTACAGCGCGATTGCATCATCGCGGTTGAGATGGAGATGGTTCTGTATGTGCATTTGATTGTGCCACTTAACCGTGATACTGATGATGCGTTAAAAATCACAAGAGAATGGATTCACAGCGATGCTCGGGTGAGACAAAGATGTTACAACAAGTCTTGAAACGTTGGAAAATTTCACCAACGGAGGGTCCAGATGGATAGTTGACAGTTACGTTGACGTTCAGCTTTATAGTATCCTATTAAAGCTTTTCCACTGGCCTAATTATATTAAAACGCCAGCTTGTCTTCCTCTGCGGGGAGTTGTACAAAACAAAGACAATCGATGATTCCAATGGGCGATCTTGTCTTTGCATCCCGCACGCAATAATACAGATCAGCCTCGAAAATGACAACAGTACCTGCGTAAACTTTAATTCTGCAAAGCAGAATTTCCGGACAGGTTTCTGATATTGGCAAGTTTGAAAGGCTTAATTCTAGCATTGCCGTCTTGCAATTCCTCTCACACAAAGGCTCTCCTAGGGGGCGTTTCCGCTCGTTCATCAGTACGTGACAAATGGTAAGGTGATGGTTGTCTTGGAGTGTCAATCCGGTCCGAGATTGTAAATACATCGTTAGGCCATACCGGGTCAGTAGCACGACGTCGTCTGTCTCCTAACTCCCTCGTTGCATACAAGATATCAAATGATATTGTTTCCGATTGTGTCAAACGGCGGTGGTTGTGAATCATTTGCAAGTAACGCTGACAATCTTCTGTCGAATTGCCTCAGCTGATTTTAACCAAGTCGTGTGCGTGGTTTCATTATTCAGCGTCTGAGACCTCGTTAACAATTAACTGATTTCCAAATAATCGCTCGTCAAGTGTACTGGTTAAATCGTTCCACGATAACCTGGTAGCGATACATGTTAACATGTCCAACAAGAACCTGAACCGTATATTTTGTTAACGCATCAAAGGCTCCGAAAAATTCTTTACCTGACTTCATTTGCAAGGAACATGATCATATTAGCGTTGAACATGTGTACATAAGTTTAAGGGCATTTCGACACTTGCGGAATCTTTGAATGTCTATGGCTCCGCTTCCTTTAATTTACTGGTAACCTCTACAATGTTTAACGCATACTTTTATATATGTCCGCGTGCACTATCAGTCGGGAGAAAAGAAAAGATCAGTCTGATGAACTTCGTTGAGCGTTTTCATATCATATGAGCCACAAGATGTCTTTCTTGGTGCAAGTACGTAAATTTGTCAGAAGGCTTGTGTGACTAACCATGCTCAAGTAGCCCCATTGGTGACCTTTGCCGTTCTCGTGAACTTTTAAACAGCAGTTTCGCCTTCTCAAAAATCGCGCGGACTGTAGTATATATGCAGACATAGTCATGTTTGTTATATTAAATTTTTTACCTCCAATGAGTGATACGCTAGTGACCACCAAGTGTAATCTTAGTCTTCATACATCCTGTGATGATTCAGCTGGCAATTCTTTCCCCGAGTATAGGATTAATAGTGTTGAAGTATTGGATGAGATATATATGGTCACGCAAGACACTCACGGATATCGATTGATGCTTTGTACGCGAGATCATGCCGGTAATATGCTGTATCGACACTATTTATTGCTGCTTTTCCAGGCTTTGGTTGGTTGGTACAACCAAATCGTATATCCAGCCATGTTCCATTTCCGCAGTAATTGTATTTAGGTCCCGAAGTGAGCCAGAGTTGTTTTTCACCAGGGTATTCGCTCCCCGATGGCCCCAGTAGCTTCGTTAAAGCAGCAGAAAAATCACCGCTGGTGACTTTTGTTAAAACCATCGCGTCTGTGGCCGGTAGTTCCCACAAACGTAAACTTCTTTGCTCCACACCAAACACATGTTCCCGCCAACACGGCCCTAACCTTACGGTTTGAACGCGCGCTGGATTTCAGCACAAATTTTCACGCGGCATCGTAAACAATATGATGGTACAATAGTGTTACACAACAGTTACACCACTCTGTTGGCCTAAGTGGTTACAGTGTCCGTCTCGGATGCAAGGGGTCGAGGGTTCGAACCCCGGCCGAGTCAAAACAACGACTTACAATAATGGTATTAACAGCTGTCTCGCTTGGCGCTCACCATTAAGAGCTAATTGTTTGGATTGGTGGGCCTGATTTCAGGATAATGTGACTGGGTGGGAAATGATGCTACGTGTCTGCGGCTTGATGCCCCAGTGCTATACATCACTATAGCAATATGACTCAAAATTGTTAAAGCTTCTTTAAAAATCCGAATCTCACACACATACAACAATTGATACTTTACACGGCATCAAGAAAAAGGAAATTTACCATCATTGACTTCTCTTCGCAGGCATCACCCAGGCCACCCAAGCACGGTGACAAGTTTCCAAACTCAGTCTGCGCTTCGATAATTGTCCAAGCTCGATCATGGAAAACCCACCTGTTGTTGAATCTAATTATGAGATGCTTCACGTTGGATCGTTGTAAGTCTTCGTCATTTCCACAATCGGCGAAGCAAATACAACTTCGAACTTCACCATGATGATTAAAATCTCATCAACGAAACAAGAATTTCAAATAGTCTCTCCAACAACAATCACAGCGGGGCAATCTCGCACATTAGAGATTGCTCTAGCGTCACTGCGCGTTGATCGCAATTGACTAAAGATTCTAGCGGCACAAATGCAAAAGACCTGTGGAATATTACCATTTCTCGAGGGCATTTAAGCGTTGTTAGCGGCTGAGGCTCTCACGGTTGCAAAAGTGGCTGTGTTAGGGGCTGTAAGAACTGCATCCGGGTTGACTCTGAAAAAGGCGGTCGGATTTGAAAAATAAAAACGGAAAATGTCTTTGATTATCCAAGAGTCAGAGCGGAGAAGGTCTTTAGTTGTGGCCTCGCCGTTGAAGTCCATTAATTAATTTTGCGTTAGTTGCAATGACAAAGCACGTCAAACGTTTCCGATGTGACTTTATGTGTCAGGAACATGGGTCGATGATTCCCCGCCCAAATGATACCTGCATCATCAAGATACATTTGACAACAGGACATCAAAATCGTTGGGTCGCGGGGACACCCAAACATAGTTTGTATTTTGAATATTTTGCACCTCCATTTGAAGCTTTTGATTATTAAACTCGGTGTATTGCCGCTAGAATTTTCGCTGGACGACAGAATTGTCTGCCGCTGTTTTATTCAACGCTGCTGTTGCAAACTCGGATGGACGGCCTTATATATGGACATCTTGTTGCTAAAACACTGCATGCACTTGAGCGATCACCAAATCCTGCAAACACTTATTGATTTTGCATTATCAATTGCAAACAACACTTAACAGTATATGAAATGTCTATTGAAATCCATGAACACTCAACCACCCGACGACGTGTCGATGTGGTTCTGAACAGGCCAGCCACCCAAGAGGATCTGACTGAATTTACCAGCAAGGTTGTTGTCGTCGTTAACCCG
Source organism: Megalonaias nervosa (assembly GCA_016617855.1). Lineage (NCBI taxonomy): Eukaryota > Metazoa > Mollusca > Bivalvia > Unionida > Unionidae > Megalonaias > Megalonaias nervosa. The sequence continues at coordinate 7,441 of JAECUM010033944.1, forward strand.
GGCGAGCTAGTGATTTTCTGGTAAACGTCAAACGTGGACATTAAATATGTTGTTTTAAAGCTGCGAGGCCACAATGTAAAACACCTGGCTGAAGACAATGAAATCTGGGAAATACAAAATTTTTGTATAACGGTGGTGTCAAAGGCTACGTCGATGGAAAAGGAACTCGGGTGCTATCAGACCTACCCTCGTCAATATGCGTAGTAAATTCATAGATCACAGTTGAAGGAATATCAACGAACAAGCAGAGAAAAATCTGAAGGCATAGTAAATGGTCGACTGTTTCGATGTTGTCGAAGATGTTTTAGATACACCTAAACATTACGTCTTAAAAGTGCACAAGTCCCCCAACATACGTCTTATCTTAACCGGATCTAAACGCCCGTGGGTTACTATAACAACAGTGTGTAACTGGTAAGCGACTTGATGGTGTTCCAACATCACATGTCAACGATAGTAATGTTGCAGAATCTTACAATTTGCAATAGCAGTGTCGTTTGTCTCCCCAGATAAAATTCAGTTCGAAGGATTAAGCATCTATCCGGACGGGTACTTAACCGTCTATGGCGTTTGTTTTTAAGATTTGTTATTACATATATGTGATCTATTCTAAATGTGATGATGATCTTGTGGAATTTGCCGACGGAATGTTCAGTCAAATGACAGCGGATGCTAATTTCGTTAGCAATTTTTTTCGTTGTCGAAGAATATCTGCATGAGACCGAGGTTTCCAGATCCTCATATATGCTCCAATATAAACTATGCGAGGGCAAAGTATAATCGACCGTTGGGACTATCATGATATTCCAGTGCCAGCTCGAAGACTGCTTAGAGTCAAAGCATTAGCATGCTTGAACGCCAGGCAAAAATAAATGTCACCGTGAAGCGTGAAATTAGCCAAAGACTGTTTCCACAACGATGAAGTGAAATTCAGAGTTGAATTCACCCCGGTTATGTTCCCCATTGATTATGATAAACCATGACTGACTCAGTTAAGACAAGAAAGATCTTGACTGTTAATCAACAAGAACGCACTTGTCCGCATAAGAGTTATTTGGATGAAAACGATCGTTAGAGGCCAAAAGCAAAGACGTGATCGGTGTGTTTCAATGTATTGCCAGGCCCTATGAACAATCAATTGCAGGAAACCTCAATATTTCCCCGGAAGATATTTTCTACGTATGACAGTTGTACCAGTAAAGAAGAATTTATGGTTGGAAGTACGCGTAAGTATCGCAGCTGAAGAAGGGTATTATATCGAGCAATTAGTCTCCACGATGTAATATTAATATAAGAACTGTGATGGACCCTCAAAACTACCGACGAAGCAGAACAACAAATGCAAGATGAAAACATCAGTAAAACCGAGTATAAACTCTTGTGTGTTTGGAGATGCTATTTGCGGAATCAACGACGAGACCACTTTTGGCCTTGGTATTACTGGAATTCTGACTACCGCAACTATCATAGATACATAGATCGGATTTGTTCTTGTAGGTATATCAATAACAACTGGTGGAGACGGCGGTGATGAAAAAATAATCTCGCTCAGGCTGCATTTGCAAATACGAGTCTATTCAGAATGTCTGTCAGTGGCACAAAACATTTTTAGCACAACTACCAAGCAGTACTCGATGGCTGATTAGGATAAAACGAAAACCACCGACGACTTCTTGCGCATATTCGAAACTGGAACATTAACGACTGGTTTACAGGCAGTGAAAATCGAGCAAATGTTTGCCAGTGTACTAAGGCGTCTCACGAGAACTTTATTAATGGGGGGATACGTTCGTATGGTTACGGGGTTTGGAACCATAATCATCACTCATATGGTTTCATAATCGAATGGTGGCCACAAATTAGTATGTTAATAAAGGGTTCTGGTCTAGGTTAAAGTCTTTACGTCACATAACTTTCTTTCCTTTGGGCGCCTCGTGGTAATTTTGTTTGGCAGGTTCTCGCGCAGAATCGCTTGTACCCGCTTGTGATATGAGGACAAAGTCATGGAAAGGGGTAAAATGGGGTAAAAGGCATTGACTTCACTACACAAATCTCAAATCGCTGTTATGATACTACTTCAATAGTGATCAACGTGTTTATATTTTGTGGTTCTTCCTATGTCTGATTTACCTTCCATTCATCAATCATGTTAGCACAATATTCTTGTTACAGGTGTAGTTGCCTTGCTAAATATTTCATGAGGGGAAATATAGGGCACTTGGTTCACTGTTGCTAGCTAATTGTCGATGGAAATTTACTTCTTTCATTCCTATATATGCGTGCTACAATTTACCCATGTGAAAAAGTCCCGGGACCTTGGGTGTGGCCAAGTGGTCTAAGGCGCTCGCCTTTACAGATCAGTGACATCTCACCTCTCTCCGCGTGGGTTCGAATCTCGGCTCGGCTAACGTTGGTATGTTAGAAAGCTTGCCAGTAGCTATCCCTGGGTCAGTGGATTTTCCAGGTCCCGGGTTCGTCCTCCACCATATATACCATCCACCATGTATAGACTACTATGTGCTAGAAAATGGTGTTAGACCGACGAGAACAAACCAAACCAATCCCCCCCTCTCTCTCTCTCTCATAAACACTGCTATAAACCTTGTTACCTAGACCCAAAAGTCAGATGGGTGAGCAGTTCGCAGCAAAATATATTTTCTTTGCTTTGTAATGAGTCATATCGAGCAAGAAAAGAATCCTTCAAGGGGCTTAAGGAACAAATCAAATGAAAAAATTTATCGCAGTTCAGATTTTCAGCTAGTGTTACCTTGATGCCAAGGTCAAAAGGGACTAGTGAATATGTCTCAGAATTAATTTAGTTTCTTTGCTGCATATAATTCATCCAGAGCCTGAACATAATCAATTAAGGAATTTAGGAAATATAAGCAAATGGAAACCTTCTGTGTAAACCTTACCCTAAATCTTCTATGAATATGACCTTGAAACCAACGTCAAGGGAGCAAGTGAGTTTGTCGCAACAAGAAATTTGCTGTGCTTTATAATGAATCATCCCAAGTATTAACAAAATCCACTGAGGGAGGTAGGATATACTGTTCAAGCAAATGAAACATGTTTTAAAAACCCATAACAAAATTGTGGATGGCCCATCGGTGCCAGGAAGGAGACTGTTATTTCTTTCTTTTCAATTAGCACGGTAAAAATTCGTCTGTCAACGAGAATCTTTTCTGAAATGGGCATGGTATGCTTCATTCTAATATATATGTCTGGAGCAAAAACACTAATAAAGCAAAATAAAATCAAATTATCACCCTAAAATATTTCTTTATCTAGGTTTAGAGTTACATACACTTCTGAAAATAAACATGCAAATATGACGTGGCAACATCCCTTATATATAATTTTAAGGAGATAAAAAAAGTATCCCAGATCTCATTAAATACTTTTGGATTCACCTTGCAGTAGATAAAAAGAAATTGTCATAAAAATATATCAACATGAGAGCGCTAGATCAATTGCAACAATTGAAACTCTGAACGATAACATTTCTGGACAACCCCTAAATTTTTAAAAAAACTAATACCCCCACCTCCTCAGACCATATGGATATTTCAGAGCTGGCCATTTAACAATTTTAAAATCAACATTTTGCAATGTGCTATCTATACGAGGATGGTTTCAAGGAATACCCTTGTTTCAAAGAAACAAGAGTAACATTTCTTATTCTCTGATATTTCAATTTATGCATTAAAAGGTGTCCTATAATCCACGCCATCTATTGATTGTACATTTAGTAGAGCAACAAAAAACCCGTTAACATTTGTGTAATTGGTAATAATGGCAGAAAACTGTATTTTGATACTGTTATGTATATGTAATTAAATTATTTATTTTTTAGTTTTAAATTTTTTATTTTTATTTTATTCTATTACATGTTATTGTAATGATAATTTTGTCTACTGGATTTGATTTTTTAGGAATTCAATTCAGTTCTGTTTGACCTGATAAACAACCAGTAGTTGAAACATTGTAGCTAATTTATGACCTTGATTCAGAAATCAGACAGAGTTTGGTGTAAACAACCTTTTTTTATTCATTCTAAGAGTAAGATTCATTTAGTGGAATCAAGGCCATACCTGGAGTAAGTGACAAATAACATTTGTTTATTGTTACAAATTTTTGGTTTTCCCAGTGGGATGAAATTTTGACCCCCATTCGGGAATCTGTTTTGCGTTTTAGATAGGCTTATAACTCATGTTATCATAGTGATTTGCCAGTTGTGCTTTAAACCTTTGAAGCTCAAAGGTGTTTTGTTGTGACCAGTTTGGGTTGAATTTTTCTATTTTTTGGAATTAGTAATTTATTTACCCTGGAAAATACTAGTGCTCATCAGAATTCTTAGTCAAAGGCATTTATCTAAATTTATTCAGAAATTCTAATTGGAATATTATTTCTTTGTGATTCAACAAAGAACTGTTGACACATCAGGACAAAGCAGATCATCCAAGACGTCATCGCCTTCCATCTCGGAATTTCATCGGGATTCGAACTGTGATTCACATAGGACTTTTATTTGATAGGACTTATATTTTTTAATTCTTGGATTAATTTTTGGATTTGATTCACACACAGGCGCGCAAGTTTGTAATGCAGACCTTATAAAAATTTCGCGCTGAAACCCTTAGTCTCCGACATTGCAACCCAGATTTAGTTCCGTGCGATTTCTGTTTTTATTTTTTTTTTTAAATTTAAAGATTCGGTACGGGAAAACCAGAAACGAACTAAGAGATGTGATTGTTTGCTAATAGTGCTAGTGTTATGACATTATAGTCTTAAACTATGTAACAGAAAGGAAGTGAAACAAACAATTGGAGTAAAATTCAATAAACAATTTATTTCCCTATAGTAGGAAATTAAAAATCAAAACACTTACACTATTGTGAATTAACTTCCAAATAATCCTAAATGTCCTATCACAAGTTCAAAAGTATACACTGTTCTAAATGAATTCCAATAGTCTTGAATGTGCTAATGTATAAATAGCCTTGAATGTGCTCATGTATCAATAGCCTTGTTCTGATGAACCATAATGATATAATCAGTATGTCTTTCAATGAGTCCTCAATAATCCCAAACTATTGTTTCAGTCCAAAATGTCGATAAGCACTTTGTAATTCCAATGCATAATTTAATAAATGATTCCTCTCAAAATATCTCAGCACAACTAAAATGATTCCACGGACTGATCTTAAAATAGGAATGTAGATTTTGTTTAAACCTCTATGTATATACAAACTGTCACCTGACCTATGTCGCAACAGAATGCCCAAGATGTGTGTCTAACGGAAACATTCACTATTTCTTACGTAAAATCAGGTCTTGAACTTAAATTCAAGTGAACACTATGAGAAAAATCAGGCATGCACTGTCCGTCATTGCAATAGTTAGGTAGTTCAAAACTCTACCCTTAATCACATAGAAAAATCAAGCACACACTATAAATTAAATATACATAACATATGTAGTGTTTATTTCAAACTAGAACTCCTTTTCCATCAAGATTTTAATAATAGGATGTTTTATTTGTACTTTGAGGTTGTTTCTTTTGGGTGCTGTACTATATTCCTACCAAGAGCTCCCTTTGTCTCGTGAGATAAGTGTATTTTCGCTTGGAGCAACATCTTTAAAACGTTCAGGACCTAAATCTACAACACCATTACGAAGATTTCCAATATCGTCAACTTGTATTCATTCTATACCTACAACATCATTATCGTCAAATACAGGACTTTCACATTCCTACTTTCAAATCTTCAACAACCTCAGCCAGTGTCTCTGTTATTTAAATGCCAAAGAAACTGATAGTCATGCCAAAAATAAAAGAGATTGGACAAAAGACAAAAATAGATGAAGAACAGAATTAGAATAGTACAAACAGGAATTAAAGATAGCTATTGCAAATAGAACATACAGTGAGATAACCGATAGTAGTGAAGGGGGGCACCCTACGGACAATGGGAAAATACATTACAGACACCCCTGGGTACGTCTACGGACAAGATTTCTACGGACAAAATATCACCCTGGGGCACTCTACGGACAATGGGAATTTTGTATAGCGACTAGCACACCATGGGTCAATATGACGTCACGGTACTGGACACTTGCAACAATGTCGCAAGAACCGTGACGTCATGCCACCTGTTTCATTTCTATACAAAGTGTTATGCATTGGCGTTCGTGTCAGTGGATAGTATAGTATGTTTTAAATTTTTTTAGGCAAGAAAGAATAAATCTTTTCGAGGCAGTGGAGTGGCCCTGAAAAGGGCCTTTGGTTTTTGCTTCTATTGTCTCCAGTTCTTCCACCAGCTTCTTAATTTTCCAATGATTCCTTTCTTCGTCTTTTTCTTTTCTTCGTCTGGAATCCAGTCTGGATGTCCCATGTCTCTAAATTTTTTCTGTATTTTCATCCAGTTGATGTTCAGTGTTTCAAAGTCCTTTCTTTTTTTTTTGGTTTTCCTTCTCCTTTCTCTCTTTTGTCCAGGTGTCTTTGATTTTCTTTACCTCTTCTTTCATTACTTTTTTCATCTTGTCTTCTGCTTTTATTAATTGTTGTAAACCCCACTTGACAAAAGACCACTCTGACCAGTTAAATGTATCTTGCAAGAATCTCCTCACTTGGATGACAAGATCAAGGGCTTCCTTCAATGTCCCCACTCTTACATACTTAGGCTTGATGAATCCTCTTATTTGTTCCACCTCCTCTTCTATCATTCCGGCCACCTGATCCCTGGCTATTTTCAGGCTAGTGACTTGACTGGTCACAAAGTCTTGGCTGCCTGGATGGCTCCATTCTTTTTCAATCCTTTCCACCACGTAGGCTGCATCCATCATCCAAAGATAACTGTGTTTTAATTCATTGAACAAATTCATTTTTTCATGAAGCTGTTGACTAGTCAACGCGGGTAGCCAGACTGACGAGCGTTCCGCGTTATATACGTCAAGCACGGACGTGAACGAAAACATCCCTTACACTCACTTCACATATTATATACTATCCACACCAACGAACGAGAATGCATAAAAGATACCATATTTACTATCTTCACAAATGAATCAGAAAGCATAAAACACACCATATATACTATCCACATTAAGGAACGAGAATGCCTAAAAGATACCATATTTACTATCCTCACAAACGAATGAGAAAGCATAAACCACACGAACGAACGAGAATGCTTAAAACACACCATACCTCCTATCAACACCAACGGACGCGAATGCATAAAACATACCATACTTTATATCCACACAACAAACGCGAATGCATAAAACACACTATACTATCCACACAACGAACGCGAATGCATAAAACACACTTTACTATCCACACAAACGTACGCGAATGCATAAAACATACCATATTTTCTATCCACACAACGAACGCGAATGCATAAAACACACTATGCTATCCACACAACGAACGCGAATGCATAAAACACACAGACATTATACTATTCACACAAACAGGAAGAGAAAAAAACACTATACTATCCACATAATCGAACGCGAATGCATAAAACATAATCTACTATCCACACAAAATAACGCGAACGCAACACACACACACATACACACACAACAGTAAAAGAGTGAGTGTTTATAGTCACACTACTCTACATTCACACAAATTGGCAACTTGAATAGTCTCTCTTTACTAGAGATTTGGTTAGCCCTGAAAAGGGCTGCTTTTTTATTACTTCAAATACACCTGATTAATGGTGACATCTCCCTGGGCGAGCACCACACACGCAACGTCGGCTCCAGTCCTGCTCCCAATTGATGTTTGTTCTTGGGAGCGTAGAGGAAAGTTGACTGGCTTCAGATCCCCAATCTTCAGTTTCTGGGATTCTGAAGACTGCCCTCTGTCTTCTTCTGTTTTGTAGCCGGGGATGATGTTGCTGCGGCTCCCATTCTTGCCGCTGTCTCTCTAATTCCTCCAAAGCCTCCACCTCCCAGTTTTCCATCTGAGGGTCAGCAACTCTTGGTACTGGTGGTTGTGGTTGTGGCTGTGGCTGTCTTTATGGTAGTAGTGCTTGTGGAGGTGTCCTCACCTCAGGTTTAACCTCACACAGAGGTCTCATGATGAGGTGAGGCAGGATCCCTCTTTTCTTTTCCTTCTGCTCTTATTTCTTCTTTATTTCCTCCTCTTCCTCAAATCTGGCACTTTCTGCAACGGCCTCCATGGCTAGCTCATCCAAAATGCGCCTGGCATACTACAGGTGCATTTGAAGTTCAAGCAATTTAGCAATTCTATTGCTCATTTTGTTACTGTTGTCTCGTTGACGATGGGTAGCCAGACTGAGGAGCGTACCGCTTTATATTCCTGGAGCACGGACGTGAAGGAAGACTTTCCCTGACACCAAAGCTTACCATTACATCAAACGCGCGGACCTAAAAGAAACACTTACGTTGCCTTTTTTTTACTTACAAACACAGATATACATTATCTGACAAGACAGAGAAACGTAGGGTGAATTTTTTTTACTGGCAAAAGAAACGAAGTGCTTATAGACACACTTCTATTTTTTTTTTTGAACATACAAAAACACAAATTTGTTTTGGCAATTGAATTAGTATGTCTTTTCGAGAGTATTGGGGGTAGCCCTGAATAGGGCTGTTTTTTGTTGACGGGAGTGATGTCAATCTTTTTTTACTGTCTAAGATTGAGTCCCCGTCTGGCAGCAGGCTTTCCTATACGATACGGCCTGCATCTGCAGAAAGAGAAGGAGAACTCTTTGGTGTCCACACGGCAGTCGACAAAACGTCTGTCTGGTTCTTGCTGCTGCTGCTGTTGTTGTTGTTTCTGTTCTCTCTGCTTCTGAAGTCTGTACTTCTCTGTCCATTCTTCTTGTTCTATTTTGATTTCCTCTCTAAAGACCTCTTCTACTAGGTCTTGGACTATGGCTAACATCCTGACATTCTCTATCTCTTCAGGCTTCGGTATCAGGTTTAGCCTGACACGATGTAAATTGACGTAAGCTTCGCTCAGCTTGGCTAGTCTGGAAGGCATCTTCATAGGTTGACGAGTCAACAGTGGATGACCAGAGTGGAGACCAACCCTCTTTATATGGTTCAAACGCAGATGCGATAGAAAACATTCTTACTTGGTTTTTGTTGAGTTGGAACGTTATGACAGCGAATGTCATGGTGAGGGATAGAGAGAAAGTCAAAGAGCATATATTCACAGTGTATTTTGAAAACAAACGACAGACACATTTTTTTTTTCAAACACAACACAACATTTTTATTCAAACAAACAATCAGCCACTAACAATTAACAATTAACAATAACATCAAACAAATTATATTTGACAAGGTTGACAACGTTGTGAAATCATGTGAGATTTCCATTGATGAAAGTCATGAGGCCATTGATGTACACTACGTTTCCTAGCTAAAGACAAAAGATAGCCATAATGGTAACAAAACCATCGATCTACTTTCTCATCGTTTCTAGAAGATTTACGATCAAAATAATTCACTAAATGTTCTAAAGGATATCCAAAACTGCGTTGATGAAGAAAATACACACAATATTGTCCACACACCATGGAATCTGTGCCTTGTAATTTCACATTATTGAATCGTATCTTCTGGGCATTTCTTTTCATAAAGTCAATGATGTCGTTTTCCAAAGGGGGTAATCCATACGAATCAAAATACTCCACACAATCCTCTTGAGGGAAGTAGACGGAAGCCCAATGAGTTCCTGGGAGATGACTTTCGTCCGTGTTGATGACATAAGCTTGATGGTCTTGAGGTTTGCGATGAGGTAGTTCATCTTTAGCGCACACGAAAGGATTCCATAAAGCAGTGTACGAACTATTGTTCAAAAGGTAATAAGGTTCCCAGGTATCGATATTTTGTTTTGTTGTTTTTTTTTCACAGGTAATGATAAGTCATCAATTCAATTCTGACTTTTTGTTTGAAACGCTCTGTCAAGTAATCGTTTCTTCGCCTTGTCTCCGCACTCTGGACTAAGAGAGATTCGATGAGATAGATCTCTAGAGTAGACAATGGTGGGTAGGAATGATCACGCAAGCCTTTATACCACTCATGCAACACTACTTCTTCCGAGATGAGACTCCAAGCGTCGTACAGATACTGGTCCAATTTTTCTTCTTGACTCATCATCATACATTTATCGCGTTGAATTTGACTGGGATGATCGTTCTGACATCCATAACAATATTTCTTACTCAATTCCGTAATTTTATTCGCCATGTGTTTGGCAAAACAGGACACTAAATGTTGTTCTTGTTCTGGCCATCTGGACTTGACCACTACCTCGTCCTCTTTGTTTTGGTCTTGGGGTTCTGTTTTCACGCTATCCTCCCATTCCATTTCCAAAGATTCTCTACCGTTCAATGAGGGATAAGTGTCTTCCACTGTTTCTAATAGTCTAGAATGACTTCTCTCAAACTGTTGATTTCTATGGTATTATCGAATTCGGCATACAAGATAACGTTGACCATCTCGGTGAGAGCTTCTGCAAACTGAAGTTCCACACGCAGTTGACCGGATTTTATAGGGTGGAAATGTCCCTCATCGCTGCTTTGGTCTGGAGTGAAATCAAAGGCCCACAAAGTGTAACCTCCTACATAATCTTCGTACGAAATACCGTGACTGGTGTTGGTTCCTAGTTGCCCCATAGCTTCGTACAGGGACAAGTACGATCTCAAGTAATTTTTCTGGGCAAAGTTAGGTTCGAAGGGTCTGGTACACAAGGTCTTGCCATCGCGACTGACTTCGATCTTGGACACTTTGTAGTGCTTAAACTGGAAAGGATTTTGGATCGTGGGCTCCTTTGAGGGCTGCGTTGCTGACGATACCAACGATTAAACGTATGGGTAACTGTCCTTGGAACAGATGATCTTCGATCTTGGATCGGAGTCCAGCAGCAATAGTGAACTTTTCACTTCTACGCGTCGTATCGGATACTTAGCGGTCGATCTGCTCAATGTTTGACTGATGTCGTTTCCCGCTTTAGGTAACACTTCTACGCGGCGCACGTAAAGTCTGGCTTCTTGGATGATGGTTTTGTACTCGTTGGCATAAGCCATCAAATGGAAAGGGACATTGCTGCGATTGAGTCTCAGGCGAATATCCACTCCGTTCAGCAAATACTTTTCTTGCAGCCACTTGTCCAAATGCAAACGATCCATCAGTTCTAAGTTACGACCTTGGAGGATTTTCTTTCAACGGTCGTTAAAGCCCACATCGTGAGGATCGTCATCGGCTGTCAGGGCTGTGTCGTTAAACTTGTTCTCACCTGCGGTGTCAGGTTTCCAAACTACGCAAGCATCCAGATGAGTGTTCTTGGCCTCTTTTCCGTACGTCAAGAGATTTTCCAGGTACGCTCGGTAAGGGTAAGTATCCATGCTACTGCTGCCCAGTTTGTTATTCAAGTACAAATCCACTTCGCTGAACAAGGAATGCATGAAATTGTTGACGGGAGCTACTCTAGCATCGGCTCCCGGATTGGTGTTGTCGGTTTGATCACTTCGAGTTTCAGATACAAGTAACTGCAATTCAGATCGATGTAATCTTCGGGTTGTCCTTTGATTTCAAACTTGATGGGAGCTGAATCCGTTAAAGAGGAGACGGGATGAAATTCGACCCATTGGGATTCTTGCATTGTCATCATGGTGGGTGGCATGGCAAACAGATTCAGTTCCGACTTGGAAGAAGCGCAAGACTCTCGGTGCATCATTTTCTCTGATTTAATAATCAAAAACGTCTAACTCTCGGACAGTTTTTCTTTTCTTAGTCTTTCTAGCTCTAGGGGTGTGAAGTCCTCTGAAGGGGTGTTTTCGTCGTCTTTTTCTGCCTTGTCCTTGCTGTGGCGTCAGGGAAGCAGGAGTGTCTGACTCGGCATTGCCCAGGGCATTTATAGGAGTTTCTCGCCGGCCCAAAATGTCTTTACCCGTTTGAAGCAAGATATTTTTGCCTACTCTCAAGAAAGCTTCTTTGGGGTTTTGTTTGTCAATGATGACATTTTGGAGAAATTCTTTGCCGTGCGTCAACGCAGCATCTTTCAAGGCGTGCAATCCCCGTGTCACCATCGGTTTCAAAACGGGTGCCACCGAACGAAAGGCTGATTTTAGCATATCTCATAAACCATGTCCTCGTTGTCGAGCGACTCCTTGTTACACAGGATACATGACTGACAAAAGGTTAGAGTAATTGTTTTCGAAAATGGAGTTTCACTGTGACTTTCCCTTTAGTGAATGGAATATTTTGTCCCAGATCTCCTTTTATAGTAATGTTGACAATGTCGAAATAAGACTTACTGACGGGCAAATAGTGAGGATGTACAAATTCGCGATGAACGTGATAAGTGTTTCCACCTTCCTCGTCAGCAGGCGTGGCAGAATCCACTTTGAAAGGAATGACACGCAGTAACGGTACGGAGGTGTGTCCCACCACGTTGTACTCCGCCACATCGGAGTACACAAAAATCAAATTCAGTCCTTAGTTCATTTCTACAGGGAATCTAAAATATTTCGCAAAATCCGAGTTACTGGTCACGGCTGGTATTTCGCTTGCAATCTTGATCAACTTAAGGTCTCCAGCCAAATTGTCATACAATTTCAGGACAAAATGTAATGGCCAATACTTTGTCCTCTGAAAATTTCATCATTAGGCGACGAGCTATTTTGTGGTAATCGATCGTAACACTTTTTCTGGTTTTCTCCAAGGCTTTACCAAACACGTTATTGAACCTGTCAGCAATAGCGTTCACCAAATGTTGACCACTAAAATAATAGCCTGAGAGAATTTTCAACCGATAAGTGGTTCGTTTAGTTTTGGGGTCTTGTGATTTCATAGAGTCAGCTGGACTGCTGCGTTCATCGAAGTGTTGTTGCACTTGTTCGTCATAAACTTCTACCGTAAAAGTGTTTTGATTTTCGATGATGCTTTTGATTTGTGTAGGGTGAATCATTTCCACTAAAGCCACTTCCCAATGGGCTTCGTGATCCAATTGAATGGCCTGAGGTAATTTGGCCGTGTAACAGCACAAAGTGTTAGTGGGAAACACCTCCATGGAACTGTCACTAGGTAACGCTAAATAAGATTGGTTGTTCATAATTCCAGAGTTCTAGTGTCCGAGGAATCACTGGAAGTCAGAGGAATGTGTAAAAGAGGATGGTTAGGGTGACTGGTGGATGGGGGACTAATGTTGGACACAAGACTCCCCTTGTTATTCCCGTTAGAGGAATATTTCAAAGACGGATTGGGAAGAAGGTAACCAATGCAACTGCTAAGTAAAATGGTCCACAATTGTTTGTCTCCTTGTTGCAAACTCAAATTGGCAAAGATTTGGCAGAAAGAGACGATTTGCGTTTTAGGCACACGTTCTCCACACCACACCCACAAGGGTTGCTTTTGTAGATCTTGCAGAGAAGAACTTGGCGACGGAGTGGTCACTGCAGTAGCTGAGGCTGTGTTGAAGGGCATGATGGTCACTTCTTTTTATAGTCGATGAGTTGCGAAGCGTCGATCCAAGAGTCAAAACTGGGAGGATATCCTTTCCAACGTACTTTGACTTCTTTGACACTTCGTTTTCCAACTTTTCGGGTTCTTCGATCGAGAATGCTTTCGATCTCGTACACGTCGTCTTCTTTTTAGGTCACAAGTTGTAACTCGGGCAAGTAAAACGTTCCTTTTAACACTTCCCCGTTCATGTCTTCCAATTTATAGACGGGAGAATGACGGCCACGCACACGTTCGGTGACATGAAAGAATTCGGTGGTCCAGTTGGGTAAGTAACCTTTGTGGAAAGTGCGTTTGGTTTTGCCAATGCGCACCCAATCTCCTGATGCCAACACTCCACCTTTCTTGGGGGACAGTCACTGTCGAGGACATACCAAACAGGCGATCGAAGACGGTCACTTCGTTGTCGGGAGTCACTTCTTGGGGGGGGGGCACGTCCGATGCTCCGATGGTAAGATTGGTTGTACGATTGGACGAGGTGTGGCAAGACGTCGATGTACTTGAGAGTGTGTTGATGCGTAAAATATTTCCACATGCGTTCTTTCAAGGTGCGTTGAAAACGTTCCACGATGCTGGCTTTGGTTTCGGGATTCTCGGTGGTGAACAATTGTATGTCACGTTTCTTCAATTCTTTTTGGAAAGCTTGGTTCAGAAATTCGGTGCCTTTGTCAGTTTGCCATCGAAGAGGGTGACGCCCACTTTGTTTCAACACCAGATTGAGGGCTCGCACTAACTCACTGGTCGATTTGGAAGTCAATGGCACGACCCAAGGAAATTTGGAAAAAGACGTCGATGACACAAAACAAATATTTGTAACCACGACTGTAGGTGGCCAAATGAGAGACATCGGCTAAATCAGCTTGCCATTGATGATCGATACCCTCCACTTGGGTGCGACTTCTGGAAAATTTTCGTCGAATGGGTTTGTGTAAGGTGTACGTAACTTGTTCTTGTAACAAGCGTTGCACTTGAGGTAAACGAACACTTTTCAGTCGAGTTTTGGCAGCACGATACAATTTCTGAACTCCTCCGTAACCTGCAGGATGGGATGGATCGTAGTAAATGCTGGCTAACAGCTTCTCCATTTTTTAATCAGTGATCGACTCTTCACTGATGCTCCTCTTTTCTTCGTGTGGTATTTTCTTGGATTGTAATGCTTTAAGTGTCCGACGAGCGATATGTGTCGAGGAGGAAGATGTCTGAACTGGGGTAATCAGTTCTTGTTTCACTTCTGGCTTCCGTTCTTTCTTTTTCTCTTCTGAGGAAGATGGGGTAGCCATCATCTTTTTAATACAACCAATTCTGGATGTAGGTGTTGCTAACTTACATACTTTTTCTGGTGGAGTTTGAAGCTCTTCTTCTTTTTCTGTCTTGATCACTGGGACTCGTGGTGGTGGACTTTCTGTCTTGATTACTGAGGCTAGTGGTGGTGATGGTGATGGACTTTTCCTCAAGGCCTTAAAATCTTTCAGAGTTGGTAGAGCTGTTTCGTCTAAAGCTTTCTGGTGAAAGAGTTGCAGTAGTTGCAACAAATGACCGTACCGTTGAGATTTTTCCGTTTCTGACAAATCGCTGAGATCCATCAATGATTGCAGTTCGTGTTGTAACTGGGACATCTCGGTCAAATGAGGATTGGGAGGTAAATGCGGGATCGTTGTTCTTGCCAACGATGGTATTCCATCCATCGTTTGTATGGTACTAAAGCCAGTTTTCGTCCTTTCATCGGATTCAAGGATCACGTCTGAGACCTTCTGACTCCAAAGGTCCCTTTTATCTTCTTGGACCTTTTTATCTTCATCCTCCCAGGATGTTTCCCAATAGTCCTTTCAGCAAGGGTCCTCCTATTGTTC
>JAECUM010033945.1:0-46147 GCA_016617855.1 Megalonaias nervosa
ATATATATATATATATATATATATGGATGTGGGTGTGAATGATTTACCCCCACCCCGTTATTCTGCCATTTTCTTACTAATAATACATTTTCAAAGGCCTGTGGCACAAATCTGTCAATGGGCAATGTACTTTATTTCATTTGTCTCAGCACGATATAGCCTTTGATGTGTTGCTGTAATGTAGAAGACCTTTACCATGCTTGTAAGAAATTCTGATTTTTCAATGTAGTCCATTCTAACCTCTCAACGGTCACTTAAGTTTCAGTGATACGAGAAAGCTGTTTAAATTAAAACTGAAAAATTACAATTTTTACACTCCAAAGCAATTTTCTCCGGTTTCGGATATCCACTTTAAAAAAGAAAACTTTCATCCTTTCGTTCACGATAAAAAGGCATTGGGATGACAGGTAAATCCATTTAGAAATTTTTTCAACTCTGGTAATCTTTTGATGATACCTTTCCTGATACCGTTGTGAGAATTGCGCCAGCGATAGTAATTTTAATAATTTCACTGGCTGTGATTGCGTTAAAATGGCAGTACTAGTGAGACTAAATCATGCTGTGTATGTTTGTGTGGTTAATTGTTATTGTTTTCTTTTATTTTTAAAGCCGAAAATCCAAACACTTACATAATAATATAGTGACACTTGTAAACACTTACATAATAATATAGTGACACTTTAATAGTTATTTGGAAATTCTAGTTATCATGTGCATTTGCAAATAAAATTGTTGAATGACTTGTTAGGAAGGTGCATTCCATATCCTATTGTTAGTCTGGTCGTATTTCATATATTTCCAATTTGAGCCAAATGTACGTACCTTGTCTCAGATTATATGAGATCAGTAATTCGTGATAATAAACTGCATCCGAATGATTTAATTAGAAATAGACTGAACAAGCTCAAACGTAAAATACAACCATTATATTTACTGTTCTCGTGCTATAACTAACGTTTTCCATGTCTATATTCCCAAATGTAGTGTTCCGTGGGTTTTTATCCTAAGTCAAGGACTTTGTTGTCGTTGTTGCTGTAGGATTTAACGCCATTTTTTTATCACAAGATAGGCTATACATGGCGGACAGTATAACTGGCGGAGGAAGAACCCGGGAAACCCCCGGAAAGAACCACTGACCCACGAGAAGCTACTGGCATGCTTTCTCACATACCCACATTGGACGAGCCGGAGACTCGAACCCACACAGACAGAGATGAGATGGCAATGATCCGTAACGGTGAGTGCTTTAGACAACTCGGCCACTCGGGTCCCCCAATGACTTTGTAGCGTTTCCCAGCTTTTGACAAATGCGAGCAACGATATAATGAAACCCGAAGTAGTCGCGTTACTACTGTTGTTTCTAATTACCGCCTTTAGTCTAATATATATCTAATGTATCAGCCATGATATGCATTCCGATCAGGCTTGTCGCTATTAGGTTCTATTACAATTTCAAGCGAATCGCAAAGACCATGATCTGATTGGACATTATGCGAGAGCAAATCTTGGTCTACGCACTTGGTGATTCGGTGCTTGATATATACGTCAAATACTGTAATTCTTCTCGTTGTATAGGTGTATGTAGATCGTATAGGCTTTTCAACAGATATCGTAATTCTTCTCGTTTTATTGGTCTAAATCGTATTGGCTCTTCACATGTACATATAGAATATCCTTGAAGTGAATATAATACGGTTTGCTGCCTAAGAATGTCAACACATCTTCTAAAGAGAAGAGCGGAGTAACTCATTCAGCGAAAAGTGTTAATCGTAGACGGTGGGACGCGAATTCGATTATTATTATTATTATTATTATTATTATTGAAACAATGCCAGCCTTATCGAAATAAAATTTTCTTCCTCTGCATCTATTTCTAGGTATTTCTTTTTTTCTTTCCTTTAGAATTTGTTTACCTCACGAGATTTTTAAATTTATGTCTAGAATTATATCCACGTGCAATATAGTTACGTACATCTGATGACGTTATTTCGTCCCCACTCAAACTAGCACCTGCTCACAAGCGTTATTGTTATTGCTTGCTGACGTCATTACTTGGGAAGACTGAGTAAGATAAGCGTTGTTCAGTTTAAGTGTTTTTATAATATTATTGAATATTCAATATAGTTACAGAGGCTTGTCCAACCAGTTGGTTCATCTTTCACCTGTCGTTTGTCTCCAAATACAGCAAGCCTTTTTATTGAACGAGATTTGTTTACAAAATCATTAGGTTCGTATTAATTATTGAAAAAGAAAAGCTGGCGCAATTTGGAGAAAACCCGGTTTCACATCTGTTGAATTTAAAATGATGTTTTCAGTATTGCTGATGCCTTCAACTATTATAAAATGTTTCATCAAAGCATGGATAGACGTAAGTTGTGTCATTCGCATACATATTTTATACTGACCATGCAGCCGGTGTGTTCTTATAGTGATCCCTTAGCCGGTAAGTGTTTATACAGATGATGCAGCCGGTAAGTGTTTATACAAATTATACAGCCGGTTAGTGTTTATACTGAATGTGTAGCCGGCAAGTGTCGTGGTTCACTATGATGACTTTTTTTCCTTTTTCTATGTATCAGTATCGAGACACCAGTTGGAAGTTACATGTAAAACGTGCATATGTGATTTCCACGTTTCCTAAGCTTATTACAATACTGAAGTCATCTCGACTGGTGTTTAAATGACGTTAAATATAGCTCTCCATTTTATCCTTCACAGTTAAACAGTTTTGCAAAATTTTAGTATTAAAGAGCAGAACGCCAGGGTGAACAAAATTTGATAGGGTACTTCTTGTTTGTATTTCATGTCCAATGCTATTATGTACATTTTGTTTCCCATACAGTTATATGTGCGATCCAGTCTGGTCCACTAAGTTGTGTATCAATGTGTGGAAATTTGTATTTATTGAATGAAAGCCACTAAATAAGTCCTGATCGCTATAAATTATTGTTACATTTCATTCGATTCAGAGTGCTGTGTTAAAAATGTGCGTGCTTTAATAGTTTTGGCTGAGGAGAAAACGAGCGAATGCTTAATGGCCTATATTAATACAAAACATTGTTTCTAGCCTTTTCTCAATATTATTATGAGAACGAGTTGAAAATATGCAATGTTATAACATTTTCATTCCATTCAACTTGGGTTGAAATGGATTTTTTTTTTTTTTTTTGTATATTAAGAATAGATTTTAATTAAACCCGTGTGTTATTAATATATTGCTCATATCTAGTGTTTGTATTCTTCCCTAGTAAGATTGAAAGTCACTGGTGGATACAAGAGAAATCGTTTATTACGTTTGAATGCACTTAGTTACGATTTGTGAACGTCAGTGAATCCATAAAGGTTGCTATTCGTGCATATTTTTTAAGTATTTTTGCTTCAGCTATTATTTTACGTTCACGTGAATAAAATAGCCATATCTATCAGTTGAAAACTTCACAGAAATAAAAACCACAATACAAGTTTTTAACATATCTGGCTGAGGGGCATACATATCCATTTGGGCCTATTGTTATATATGCTCACGTCTTTATTCTTCTATCTTATTCAGTAAAGAACTAGTTTTTGCCAATACTGACTTATTTTTTAAAGTAATACATAACTATACTTAGCCTATCTTCGCAAGCCAAAACTGACAATTCGCTACGCTCGTTTTTCACCTCTGGCTGCCTACGATTAGACTTCCTCAATTTTCATGAATAATCATCAACAAAAAGTACGTCATCAACAAAACATGTAACTTTTCTCTTACATGTCAACTAAAGTTCTTGTTTTCTCTGTCGATAAGTGACTGAGTTTGGAAGAGAAATTATTATTGGCTCATTCAAACATCACGAATGGTCATGTTTTATTTCACTCGCGCTCGCAGTGATTGGTTAAGCAGGTTTATGTATATTCACGAGAAACGAAGAAATGTTGTCGCAAGAAGCCCACGAGTGACATGAGAGGACAATGGATTTTTGCCCGAGGCATGCGACGATGTACCCAACCTTAGTAAAAATTTTCTTGTGCATCTAGTTCACTAGATGATGTATACATAGATTATTTTTAGTAAAACCTTTCATTGTCTCAGGCACCCACGGGTGGAAAGAGAGCCATAGTTGATTTTTGCCCGTGACTTGCGACCATGTACCCAACCGTAGTAAACATTTTCTTTTGCATCCATTTACTAGTGGTGGTGTACAGATATGATTTTAGTAGACACTTTAATATCGATACTAAAATCTGTCAGTTTGTATCAAAATGTATCGCTTTCATGCCCAGTTCTTCGTCCATGCCGCTGATTGTACTTAGTATATTTAACTTCATCTTCAATCAAGATGAACTAGCTCAATTTGAACGGTGGAAACAATGTATCAACCAGATGAGCTAGCTCAATTTGAACGGTTGAAACAATGTATCTATCAGACGAACTAGCTCAGTTTGAACAGTTGAAACAATGTATCAACCAGATGAAAAAGCTCAGTTTGAACGGTTGAAACAAAGTATTTACCAGACGAACTAGCTCAGTTTGAACGGTTGAAACAGTGTATCAAACCAGATGAACTAGTTCAATTTGAACGGCTGAAACAATGTATCTGCCAGACGAACTAGCCCAATATGAGCTAATTAAACAGTGTATAAAACCGATGAACTAGCTCGGTTTGAACGGTTGAAATAATGTCTCAACCAAATGAACTAGCTCAATTTGAACAGTTGAAACAATGTATCAACCAGATGAACTAACTCAATTTGAACGGTTGAAACTGTTTCAAACCAGATGAACTAGCTCAATTTGAACGGTTGAAACAATGTATCTACCAGACAAACTAGCTCAGTTTGAACGGTTGAAATAATGTATCAAACCAGAAGAACTAGCTCAATTTGAACAGTTGAAACAATGTATCAACCAGACGAACTCAGTTTGAACGGTTGAAACAATGTATCTACCTGACGAACTAACTCAATCTGAACGGTTGAAACAATGTATTTACCAGACGAACTAACTCAGTTTGAACGGTTGAAACAATGTATCAATCAGTTAAACAGTTCTTAAAACTTGAGTATCAAGATGACAATCTAGTATACTGTTTTATGCACATCTTACGCGCAACCTACTGCGAACAGCATATACCCAGAATACATCGGAAGAACAAGGGTCAACGTTGTTTGCTTTTGGACACAACATGCTCGGACTTATTTTTCAGCGAATTCCCGGCTTTTTCATTCCTGAGCCTTGATAATATCTGCTAAATATGTCGACTTCTCTGTCACTACATGTCTTCGTTTTATAAGTAAACTCTTTCAACCCCTCAGTTTTTCCTCTTTGTGAACTTTTATATTTTTCGTCGTTGGCTTGCAAAATTACGTACGATATACAAAAGAACAGACCGATGGCAGAAAGTAACTTTCACGAGCCAACCTGACAGAGGATTTGTGATTAGATAGTACGAACATTATCCAAAAAAGTGTCGTCAATCAAAAATACTTCTGCAAAGATGACAGGAACTGCTTATTTCTCTGTGCTTATTTAGCGATAGATTTTACGAGTCGACGGCTGGCAATTCAGCCAAAGTTAATACTTGGAGAGGAACTGATGTATTCGATGGGTTCACTGGCATCGCAGCGACATGCAGTTGTCAAACGAGATTTGCAAGACAAATAAATAAAAGCGCCGGGGGTTTACTTAAAAGTAAGTACGAGCTTATTACGTCATTGAGGCATATTTTCAAAATTGATACGTAAGCACGAAGAAAGATGTTCTTGCGATGGAATGTTTGGGTCGCAAATCGACATAGCTGATACTGTATTAAAAACCAACCAACCAGCAACAACAATACGTTTTTGGAGCTGGTGAGAGCAAAACTTGGTCAGATTTGTTGCTGGCGGGAGTTGCAACATACGATGCAGCTCTTGTTTACCATTTTTTTTTTTTTTAATAGGAACCATTACTTGCCGTTTTATACGCCCCGCGATTAGGGTGAGTGTATTATGTTGTGATGTCCGTCCATCTGTTTATCCGATGGGTTTCGCACACAGTAATTCGATAGACTGGTCTCTGAGTAATAAAGAAGATTATCGATTTCAGGGTCAAACGTTTAAAGGTTAAGGTCACTGCAAAAAACAAAAAAGAAATATGGTTTCCAAACAATAACTCTAATTTTCCACTGTCTACAGTTATCAAGCATGGTGAATAGCTAGCACATGGGATACAAAAAAAGAGTCTTGATATTCAGGTCAGGAATCAAGGAAGGTCACTGTGACTGAAAGAAGAGCATTTGTTTTCGCATAATAACATTAGTTCTACATCACAGATAGGCCAAACTGTGTGGACGGTGTGTAGTTAGGGTACAAATGAATCCTATCTATTTTGGGGTCACAAGGTCAAAGATCAAGGACACTGAAAGAAGAAAAATGGTAAATGAACAAAAAATTGTTATCAACGTAGAGAACTATCACACACACGTGGCCGGCATATAATGTGCCGTTCAGAATACTCATTGCATTGTTTGGACTTTAGTTGTTTAAAATATCATTTTAAATTTAAAACTTTATCAAATTCAAGTTTCAAGGATCTAAATTACACTTTGCAAAGAATATATTCAATTTAATGACCTCGTCATTATGGGAAAATATAGAATCATTCGAAATAGCTCAGACTTGGAGCCAGAACCTGACATCTACATGTATAAAGAGGAGCCATCTAATTGTGAGAACAGTAGGCATAAATTTGTCAAGCTCCATTGGGTATCTCGAACTATTTATTAAGGAGTCAGAGTCTGGTTTGTTCGTCATCTAACATTACTGTTAACTGTATGGCAGTATCTTTTTCATTAACAGAATAGTTCAGAATTACCGTATCAGATCGAAGACAACTAGCAACCGTCAGGTATCAACGTTAACCTGGATCTGCTATCGGTAAACGTGATTAAGCTGTGCGCTATTCGTTCTACTTATAACTGCATAATAATGGTGCAGGTTCTAGTCTGCCGACATATGCCTTGACGAGGCTTGGTCTATGCTGCTGGTAGTAGATTGCGTATATATATATATATATATATATATATATATATATATATATATATATATATATATAACACAAAGAAGACTTTCTTTTATTTATATTCACTTATAATTATTAATGGCACACATTTGGGATGTATATATATACGTTCATTTGTCAAATTGTTTTCTACTCACACGTTACTGTGTTTGTTAATGATTCTTCAAACTAGATTTATTTATATCTGTGTGATTTTTTATATTTGATAAGTCTTTTCTCTATTTATATGTTAAGCTTATAATGCTGTTACTGTAAAGTCTATCGTCCACACACTTAACTATTTATTTTGATTCAGTGTAAAATTAAATTAAGCATTATCGTTTATTATAGAATCAAAATTGCATGTAAGCGATATGCAACCCATTTCAATAAAACCGTTTTCCGTTGAAAAATTGTTTTAGACATTTTACGAGTCAGATTTGTATGTTTACATAGAGCTACATTTGAAATTTCTCATGAATACCTTCTGTCGTTTAAGGATGACAAACTATGTATGTATGTATGTATGTATGTATGTATGTATGTATGTATGTATGACCGCTCCGGTGGCAAAGTTGTTAGAGCGTTGGAAGAGTCATAACAAAAACTTATAAAAATGGTTCTAGCAGCTGCTTTGCTTGGCGCGCAGCATTATGAGGTTAGTGCTAGGACTGCTCATCCAAGTGTCAGGTTAATGAGACTTAGTGAGACATGATGTTACATGTCTACGGCATGATGCCCCATTGCTAGACATCATTATAAACTGCCACACTGCAGTCATGGTAGCGATATTGTTACGAGTCTAGAAAAGACTGAATACAAAAAGCTTTGTAAAATTTAACAAATAATTTATTTCCCTAGAATACAAAGTGAAAAATGAGAAGAAAAAAAACTTACGGTTTTACGAATTAAATCCCCCCCCCCCAAAAAATCCAAGAATTAAAAAAATAGAAGTCCTAATAAGAAAAAGTCCTGAATGAAACTGAGTTCGAGTCCCGATGAAATCCGAAATTGAAGGCGATGTTGTCAGAGAAGCGTTGCTGTGTCAACAGTCTCTTGTTGAATCACAGAAAATATTATTCCAGTTTTGAATTAAGTCTAATTTCCAATAAATGTCTTCTCAAAGAATTTTGTCAGAGCACTTTTGTATTTCCAGGGAAAAGAATCACTTAAATTCAATTATTTGAAGAAAATAAAATTCAACCGAAAGTGGTCACAACATAATACCACTTAACGTGTCAAGTGTTTTAAGCCCCACTGAATAAACTTCTATCAAAACTACAGTGATACGACTAAGACGCAAAACAGATTCCCGGATGACGGTCAAATGTTCATTCTTCTGGAAAAATACGAGTTTGTTACCAATTGATATATGCTACATTGTCACGTAGTCCAGGTATGACCTTGACTCAACTTAATGATTCTTAATCTGAGAAAGATTAAAAAAAATAAAAAAAAGTTATTAAATGTTTATAAAAATTTAAAAAATCAGTTGTGGACAATGTCAAATCCAGTAAACAATGTTACATTACAATAGCAAGTAATGGAATTTAAAAAAAAAAAATTAAAACTAACAAACAAACAATTAAATTAAATATACATAATAATATGACTGAAAAATTGTTAAAGCTACGTTAAGAATCCAAATCACACACACACACACACACACACACACATGTAGCTTTAAAATTTTTTAGTCGTATCTCTTCGATTTCTGCAGTGTGGCAGACCAGAATGTGTTCGTGTTAGCACAAAAATTTATAACGGCGCAAATTCTAAACGGTTTCCCAAAGTTTCGCGCTAAACAAGCGCCCAAGTACTTGGTCAGGGAATAAACTGTTTGCATAAACAAAGAAGCATTACACACAAACTCTTAAGAACAATCCTCGACTGTAACGTGTTAGAATCAATTAGACAAATATATAACATGAGATGTAAAAATTAAACGTTGTGTAACAATAATAAACGAGCCCGTAACTGTGTTTATGACATGGAGAATCAACATGTTTTGACCTAATTCCTGGTTGTGAAGAAAGGGCGGAAACACGGCGTGACGAAAAATGAACGCCATCTACAAGATTGTCTTAAAGAATTATATCCAGGTAGAGTTATGCATTGATGTTCTGCAGTAATGTCTTCAAACATGCGTTCCGCGTGCCCTGGAGTTATTTCCTGAGGTCCGCAACGACACCCGAAATTTGTAAAATAATTAATTATGAAAATGTCTTATTCACAGCAGACAGTTTGGATAAAAATGCAATTGTTACATCGCTTACTTCTTGTTTGCGAAATTTG
Source organism: Megalonaias nervosa (assembly GCA_016617855.1). Lineage (NCBI taxonomy): Eukaryota > Metazoa > Mollusca > Bivalvia > Unionida > Unionidae > Megalonaias > Megalonaias nervosa. Next base: position 9,317 of record JAECUM010033945.1, read on the forward strand.
AACCGTTTACGCTGTATTTAAAGAATTCAGTGATGCTGTCCTCGGGCCAGTGTATTAGACCCATGTGGCCTTCGTGGTGATTTGAGTTTGAGATCCCTGTTATAAAAGAGAGATCTCATGAAAATTGTGTCGCAGTATAATGGACAACAAGAACAACAACAAGAACAATAATAATAATAATAATAATAATAATAATAATAATAATGACAATAAAATAATAGAAATAACATATAATTATTTGGTTAAATAATATTGTAAACATTTCGTACGGGTGAAAACGTACGACTTTTTTTATACGATTGTAACGGGAAGGTTCGATATTTTCATTTGGACTGAATTTCCCCACAAGTTTTCAGTTGCAGTATCCAATATAGTTCCTTACGTGTGCGCTGTATGTAGGTCCTCCCCAGGTTTGATTCTCGAGGAACTAGACTGAATTTCCAGTCGAGTTGTAATGGTTGACGACTTTCTCGTTGATTTTGTTGCGAACGTGGCTTTTGTGATTATTTATTCGCGTTCTGAATCAACTGTTTCGCCAGCATATTGAGTGCCACAGCTTTTGCACGTCAGAAGATAGATTGCATTCTTGGCTCGGCATCCTCACAGGCACAGTCTTGGGCATATGTTTGGCAAATTAGACAACGCTTGTACAACAATCAGTGAAGAAACATGCATGTATGTATGCATGTATGATATCGTACAAAGTGAACCTTTGTTTTACGTCCCATATATCCAGTTTGAAGTATGTACATAGTATATGACGCTTCTACATCTGAACCCTGCTGTGCAACTTAACCCAGTTAAATCGCCCCACCCACCCCGTTTTTTCTTTGTGACTATAAGAAAGCATATGTAGTTTACTTTTGTAAAGGTCGATTAACAATAAGCACTGTCCCGTTAAATACGTACAGGCCAATTGTATGTTCACTATGTAACATGAAATGTAGCACACGTTCATTTTGAAAAGGCTAATTGGTACAAGAGTCTGAAGAAACGCACGTGTAATATGAATTTTGTTGCCTTCCTTTACATACAAAGCTAAACTTGACTAGTGTCATCCAGAAACAGATCGAATATGGATGGACAGAAAATGTCGACTGCAAGATGGGGATTCCTTGGAATTACATCTCTTATGTGTATTTTTAATTTCCTGATTATGAGGACCATTTTTATCTTGCTTGTCTTTATTCGGAAGTTGAAGAAATGCGTATTCTTGTGAATATGAAAGCATCTGCAGATGAGAGTTGTTTTTCTTTTCAAGACATAGGATGCCCAAAATTTGTTATCCACGAAAGTGAAATAGTTCAATAAATTAAAATTTCTAACTAACCATTTCAAGGATTAGGTTACTGTTTATTTTGGATGATATGCCATCAAAAAGACAAACAAACAACAATCTAAGTGACCAAATTAGAAGTGTGCCGTCTTGAACCGTCATCCATCTTAGTTATTACTATCCATGTCCGCTCTGATAAATACATGGAAAACTGTCATATTGGGAAACAAAATTCAGGCCACTTCAAATTTTTGGTTACTGTACATTTACTCTGATTTAATCGTGGAGAAAGTTTATGTTATGATGCGGGAACATTTGGCTGCATACACGGATTTAAAATACGGTACCGGAGAGCAAAATGCCTATATTAGGAATAGGGAGACAGTCAAGAAACATGATGACGCGGGTCACAATTATTTTTACTATATAGTCTATATATTTGTTTCTCAATACTGAACTTTCCACGGTATCCAAATCATAACAAAATATTATCTTATTATCAAATACATTCAAAGATGAGATCACAGTGAAATTGTTGTCATTGGTTTTCCGGCATTTTTTGAGTGCTATAAAAAAAATACGGTGCAATGGGTCACAGATGTTCGGATCAGCATCAGTGCCTCATTACTGTCTGTGCACTGTCGTCTAAATACACACAGACAACCAGACCATAAGCCAAAATTATAAAGAATAAACAATTACCTTTAAATGAATACTAAAAATGCCTAAATATAACTCTTGTATCACCACCAAAATGATAGAGGGAAAAATGCTCTTAAAATAGACTGGGACTACATTCTTGGGTACTGAACCGGAAGTAATAATTTTTACCCGAGTCCATAAATTATACAATTCGGAACACCATCGTCTCTTTTCCATGCGAGTCGAATAACCTCGACTCTGAAAGAGACTAGGAGGTGAAAATCGGCTTAATGTTTGTAACAGTTTACTATTCACGTCATTAATAACTATATTGTTCCATACAAGTGGAGCTTGGTATACATGGTGATATTTTCTTTATATCTTCATTTATCAGTTCTATTAGATTTAAACTTGACAAGTTATTATTGTTACTGCCAATGTTATAAATTTATGAAGGTCTTTATTTAGACTGGAGCAACCAAATTAAGGCTGTATTCAGCAGTCACTCTTTATACTGGACTGGGTGTCAGTGACAATATCATTAATATAGATTAAGAATAAAGTTGGTCCAAGGATATAACCTTGTGGAACACCAGTCCTGTCATTCCGAGTTACAACCTCCTATAGCAACCGTTGGGCCCTGTTGACAAGACTATTATGAAAGCTAATTTACTAATGAAACTGGATTGTAAATGGCTAATAAGGTCATTAAATGTGAGACAATAATTAGATGTTTGAAAACACGTCTTTTAAATACTTTGCCAAAACAGCATAGTGGTTCTCTCGGCATGTAATCAGAGAATAATTTTTGTGAACAGAAATTATACTTGTGTCCAGGAATAACAGGAATATTAATTTTGGCAGCAGTTGTTGAAAACCTTTGATAAATGGTGTGATGAAATAATGTGCCTTTTGTAAGTAGAGATTGGGATTAATTCTGTTAGGACCCAGTTTCGTACCGAGGTCTAGAGTCCATATTGCGTCTTCTACATTGTTTGAATTAATGTTAATATTTAAGACCAATATCACGAAGAGCTTGTCGGGTAAGTTTAGCACTTTCTCTCGACATTTGCAACTCGATTTGGCAAAATCTCTGAGTTAATCCCAGTTATTGCTATTTGTTATGTACTTGTCGCTAAAATGTGTTAGTTATTGTTGCCGTATCTATTTTGTAATATCATTGCGCGTCAAAGAAGGACATCTTGACGTGCTGTTACCGTCTTGTTTTGAATACTGGAATCGATTGCTTTTAAAATATTATTTTAAATTCTGGAGGCCTGTTTGTCAATTTAAAGTTTAACAAAGTTCCGAACAGTTCTCTGTGATAATTTAAAATTTGCTGTTTTGTTGTCCCACACTTATCGCTTAAAACTTTTGTACCATTCATAATACAATAAACTGGAGCTTATGGTCATTACAAGAATATCTAAGATTCCATCTTCAAAACAGTTTATGGTATTACTAACAAGTATTAATTAAATCATATCAGTATAAATTGTGTTAAGGTTTGCAAGAGATAAATCGGCTCATTCCAAAAAGGAATCCCTAATCTGAGGTAAAATGCAACTACATCTCCATTTCAGGATGACCCTTATATTAACAGATTACGTTTATATTAATAGATCTAACTAGAAGCGTTTCAAATGATTGGAATAATACAAAACTAGCTAAGTTCTCTATCTGTATGGCCTTGTTGTACATGTACTGGGCATTTATGTGGCAAAATAAAAGACCTTTTCGCAACCCGAAATTTATATATGTAATTCTGACAGCATTCTCGTCTGTTTCATTAAGAAGAAAAAACTGGAACGTAGTTCCTGTTTTTCCGCTTGAACGAGCATATGAAAGTCACATTTATTTACTAGCAGACGACAAAGCGAAATGATTTAGCCTTCCTGTTCCATCTGATGTCCCGATTAATTGATGTGAGAATAAATATATAGTATTCAAATTCATAGAATCAATGAAGCTGAAAGACGCTCTCTTTGAAGCATAAAAGAAACTCCGCCAATCACTTTCTTAAATGGAATAGTCTTTTATCAAATAAGAATCATTTCCGTTAGCTGACATTTAATACAATATTAGACCTCTTCACATCTGATTATTAGAATGTAATTCGTCTGCTTTTACGCGATTGAATTTGTATATAAAAGTACAAGGTATTGACCCATTAATATAAAGCACAAGTTGCACAACATATTTATATATATGTGTGTGTGTGTGTGTGTGTGTGTGTGTGTGTAATGGTAGTAGTACGAGTAGTAGTAGTACGAGTAGTAGTAGTATATAGCTGTAGCTTTGATATACCACGAGATGTATACAATATACATTCATTTGAATCGAGGCGTGCCGAGTTGACTTTTAATGAAAAGTGAGTGGTATGTGAAAGATACAGCTTACACACTATACATATATTTTATTTATATTACATACTCGTACTTGCATTAGAACAGAGTTAACATTGACTGTAGGAATCTGTGTATTGATGGCGTAAATGAGTTCTTCACATCTCTGCCGAGTATGTACGCTACAAAATGCAGTTTTCTAATTTTTGCGGCTATTCCCTTTTTAGTTTCTAATTTCAATGATATTGATTAAATAAATGTAAGACATAGTTATGATTTAAACATGATGGTTTAAATGAGGGAGATAGAGTGCTGCAGAAACAGCACTGTTTGCTTATTAAACTCAGTCACCGACAGGTGTATTGAAACGAGTGGGGAATATAGACTAAGCGAAACGACGAACCAACAAGAAGTGATTCAAAGATTTATATTCATGTACGGTTGTTCAAAGCCATTATTACGCTTTGATTAACACTGCTACAGACCATAAGAGTGTTTTATCCTCCATCTCTCTCTTGCCCTTTCCTTTGGTTTATTTTTCTGTAAATTTTAAATTTTATCATCATTCATAGGTCCAGAGACATCGTCGCAAGACACAGGGGAAAGTTCGCTTTGCTCCTTTCTCCACAGACTCCCATAGCTTGCGACGATAGTCCAGAGAGAGAGAGAGAGAGAGGGTGGATGAGGTCAGCTTTCGGACATTTTAATATTTAAAAAATAATCTGTTTTAGAACATTATTATAGGTTTAAAAAGAATAAAAAGAGGAAGATAGCTTTAAATAGATTACAGTATGTGCGTGTCTCGTAACCAAGAAATTTATTATTGGTTAGTCCTATGGAAAGTGTACACATACCGCTAAGGCGACACAAATTCTTGTAAGATATTTGGTGCATCTTCAATTTCAGGCGTTTCATCCAGCTTAAATTTTTTTTTTATAATTCCACAAATTTCCAGGTAGTTTTGTCTCTTATGCATGAGAGAGAGAGAGAGAGAGAGAGAGAGAGAGAGAGAGAGAGAGAGAGAGAGAGAGAGAGAAAACCGATCGGATTCTGTGAAATTGTGTATCATGTTTAATTCATTTAGAAAATGGGAATTATTAAGATTTTTCTCGTTATTTTCTTGTGTCCTTAATGATTAATCAGTGGAAATTCTTCAATGAACAACAAAGTATAGAAGGAATAACCTGCTGTTGAAACCATGTATATATGCGTATTAATGTGCCAATGGAGGATAACAGTTTGATATACCAACGATATCAGTGAATCAAATTGCTTTAAACCAACACTTAAAGCAATGTTTATATATATATATATATATATATATATATATATATATATATATATATATATATATATATATATATATATATATATATATATATATATATATATATATATATATATAATAGCGATTTGAGACGCGCTGACTATTTTTGGTTCCAAACGTCTTAAACTCTTCGAGATTCCACACGACTTTTCCCAAATGAGGGCGTTTACACGAGCGTGCATCTTTTGTTGTAATCCACATGAGCCACCTTATGCAGTTCTCATTAGGTGTTCCAGTCAGATCAATACATCCGCTATGAGCTTATTAATAATCTGCAGTTTAATGTCTTTTGCCTACAGGATTCAATATCTTATATAAGGATCCTTAGCATTTACCATGCCATCAGAAACGTGAGTGACCACACGTATGCGATAAATGAGATATGAACACCTTCGGAAATGATGTTGATTGTATGGTAATTCTAAAATGGCTTTGTTTTCACATCTTCAAATGGTGAAGGGTGCATCAAATTGTTTTTCAGCGCTGTTAATTCTATATATGAGTTCTAGTAGTAAGTTAAGGGGCTGGTCCTAAACCAAAAACAGATTCTGGACCAGAACCCCAGGCGCCTACTGGAGTGATAAAATATTTATTTCAGTATAGTAATAGGCTAATCCTAAACTAAATGCGGATTCTAGATCAGAGACCCCCATCCTGAAGATTTGTTGGAGAAAGAATAAACCTTTTTGATAGAAATTTTCATATTAAACAATGAAATATTATATAATATGGGTTATTATCCATCACCAGTAAGACATGTTGGATTTGATCTAACAAACAAATTTTGTAGGAGATTTGATTCAATAAAATCAGCCTCATGCTATACTGGCATAAAACCTAAAATAATAAGCGACTGTATTAAAAAGGTTGGTTATCATATTTCACCAAAATATGGGTCAGTATGGTTATTCGCAACTGAAAATGACGAACAAATAAGAGGTTGGTCAGATGATTTAATGACATTTATTGACAATATGGTTGATATTTTATTTGATAATGATATACAAAAATAAACATCTACTGTTGTAACCATATTTTATGATAATTTTTTTCGTACCTGCTGACTCTCATTGGTAGGATATCCGTCAACATACTGTCAATAATACGAAACTCGCGTATTAAATGGTCCATATCATATTTTACGCCACGCAAGTAAGATCGTATTTGATCAAGTAATTTTTTGTAAGTGATACTTGCTGTTTTACAAGAATTTTTTTTTCTTCAGTATAGTAATAGGCTGATCCTAAACCAAATACGGATTCTAGATCAGAGACCCCCACCCTGAAGATTTGTCGGAGAAAGAATAAACCTTTTTTGATTGAATTAACCTTATTTAACCTCAATGGAAAATTACTGGACACTGATTACTATCCATTTGACCTCAATGGAAAATTACTGGCACTGATTGACTGTCCATTTAACCTCAATGGAAAATTACTGGACACTGATTACTCTCCATTTGACCTCAATGGAAAATTACTGGCACGGATTAACTGTCCATTTAACCTCAATGGAAAATTATTGGACACTGATTACTATCCATTTGACCTCAATGGAAAATTACTGGACACTGATTAACTGTCCATTTAACCTCAATGGAAGATTACTGGCACTGATTATCTGTCCATTTGGCCTCAATGGAAAATTACTGGGCACTTTAGTTACATATAAACTTATCTCTACATACAGACGGGCCTTCTCTCTGCGTCCAACAGATTTTGTACACTCACCCCATGGTAACCCCAAGTTGAGTGCAAAAGTGCACCCACCACGTGGTTACATGGTGGGAGAGTGTATTTTTTCTGTTGGGGTTCGCACCCACAATTAAAACAATTTTTTTGGTAATCCAGAACCATACCCACCGACATATGCCAGTGATGGGAATCGAACCACAGACCTTCAGTACGAGAATTCCAACTTCATGCATTGAGCTATGAAATCCGATTACATATATATATTTAAGAAATTACTATATACTTACCAGTTGCCTAGTTTGTGAATAACATTAATCTGAAATCTTACATTTATACAGAAAAACGAAATTAGGTCTATTTATACAGAAAAACGAAGCGGCTGTTTACATTATAGGCAGGTCTGAAAAATCAATAGGTGGGTTTTTAGCAACCTGTAAAGAATCAGGGAATTCCATTTCAGTACGGCTTTAGAAACAGACAGACAGACTAAATACACCTGGAAATCGTTTAACAGACAAAACGAACCAACTAAATCACCGGCAGCGCTTTATTACAGACAGTTTGTAAAGATACAGGGAATTTTGTTTCAGTACGGCTTTAGAAACAGATAGAATAAATACGCCTTGGAAATCACTTAACAGACAAAACGAACTCACCAATCACCAGCTGCGCTTTACAGACAGTCTGAAAAATCAATACAGTGCATTCGTACCAATCTAGAACAAGCTGAACGGTATTATCTCCCTTCTAAAATGCCCAAGCGCTAAAGTATTAATTCCATCTTTACAATATCTTTTATCATCAAAATTACAAAGTCCACGTTTTATTATTGTATCTGTCTCAAGGTTATGAAAAATTCTAATGACATTTGTCTTAATAAAACTGATATTATTGTTTAGCGCGGTTTTAAAATCATTAAAATTCATCATCTTTTTCACATATCCGCGAGGGATACCTTTCGCTTTCTTTGTAAGTTTATTATCATCTAATATCACAGCGTACATCTTGCTTCTTAATCCAACAAACTCTCTCACCGGCACAAACATAAACTCATCTTTCATTTTACCAATAACTATTTTATTCGTATTATCATTAAAACCAATACCAGTCGGGTAATCTGATAAATCAAATAAATTTTTATTGTTGTAAATATCCTCATAGACATCTTCGCATTTTATATTATAAACCAGTGAATCTGTATCAGTAAATAGCAACTCTGAATCTGGCCACTGCTTTTTAGTAAAATTATAGTGAAAATTATACATTAGCCACTTTGATATATCAAGTACAGCTGCACCAACATAAATCGGTTTATTTAACTTTAAATTTGTCTTTCGTCGTTGTATTGCAACAAGATTTTCATTAAATATTTTCATGCTGACAAAACCATCATCGTTAACTAATTTATTTCTGCGACTTATATCATTTACGATTTCTATAGAGACTCTTTTCCTAATGTTCTCCATTGTCTTACCAAACACTGAGTTATTCATTAATTTGAAAAAGTTTTTCTCAAAGTCGGTCTTAGTCACAGCACGACGTTTGTTATTTAAGTCAATATAATTTGCCATCCAACTCGACTGATTAAACTTTAGCACGCGATGGACTTTTCTCAGAATTAGTCCAGCATCTACTGCTTGTTTTAAATTTTTATAATGTATCACGTAATTTCTTTTATTTAGCAAATTTGGAACTAGCTTATTAACAATGGAATTTTTTGCTGTTGTCATGGCTCGTTGCTCGGGTGATAGTAAACTGTAATCTATCATCATCGACTCTGCACAAAATGGGTAGTCGTTGTGTAGATTATGTAACGAATTAGGGTAATCTAGATCGACTTCAACAAAGTATGAAATATCGGGAAATTTATCATTATTTTTTTTTAGGTAAATCTTTTTCAGTTTCTTTAAGAAATTGATCTGGAGATATCCAATGAAACCCATCGCACGGCATTGGCTCTGACATGGCCCAACGATACAAATTAACACAATCTAGATAAATAATATGATTAGATCGGAGATTTTTATCACAATTTTTTATATATTTATTATTAGCTACTGCATATTTTTTTGTTATAACGCTAATTCCGCCTCTGATACCTTTTTCAATATAGTTAAACATATTAACATCTGTTAAGAGATCTAATTCTATTTTGCTTGTTTTTAGTAGAGCGTCCCACGACAGCCCGGGAGCAGAATAATACCAGAAGGGATCTAGTCCATGATTACTGTAGCTTACTCGATGAAAACTTTCAAAAACATCTGCTAGTAATAAAACATCTGTTTTCAAATATATATCATGATAATCACCAAACGTTTTCCACCTAAATTTATTCCAAATATTTTGTGCATATTTGTACTCGTCGTCTGTAATATCTTCACTTTTGAGCTGCGAGCAAAATTTATCTTTGTCAGGCAGAGAAGTTTCATCAAATCTGCTCCAGTCGTCGAGATACTCATACGGAAAGATACCTTTTTTGTCAGTAGATTAAATTTATCACCAAAGCAACTTTGTAGATTATTAAAAGTGCTACAACCTTTTACGAGCTCGTCTAATGATGCCGCCATAAATTGCAGACTGTCAATAAAACGTAATTTTCCTAGAGTAACTGACATATACTTTTCAAAATTATTTGGAATACATTTTATCTTATTATTTAGTTTTAGTTTAGATTTAATTTCCTCGTTACCAAAAGCTTCTACAATGATATGACTGTCATAGCCACGAAAGTTGTGTAAGACGATAGGTATAAACTTTGGTGCATGAAATTTTAAATTACAACTATTATGAGCTGCCCCTCTGTATTGACCGGTCAGATGACAATGATCACGCACTTTATCACGGACTCCGTTTGAGTCTACTAAAGATTTTTCGCAAATATGACAATCAACCGCTTCGTTAAATTCAAGTTGTTGTTTAGACGTTATTTTCATTGGAGCTGTTTTAAGTAATCTGTTAGAAATTTTATTGACATCGTCTATCAGATTTTTAAATAACCATACCGCCGGACTTTCAGATTCACTATCTTTACATCTATATAACTTAATCGGACATGAAAACTTATCGTCGACGCAAGAAACTACTTTATAAGCTACTCCGCATGGAACATGTTGCTGTATTTTTCTTGTACTCGATTTATTAGGATTATTTTCAGCGCCAGCCACTGGAACGAGTAGGCACTCGAAATCCGCATAAATAACGAAAGGTATATTTAGTTTATGATCATAATTTTTAAATTTTAAGACTTTTTCTTTTTCGCTTGGCATAGTTATTCTTTGAACGTTGATACAGTATTTAATATGTTGTTATAGTTTTTCATTTTTAGAAAAACCCTGCAAACATTTATAACAGAAATATTTCTTTTTTCTATTTTTATTATACTGTCCGCCAACTAAGCCGTTAAAGTTTTTTTTATCCAAACGTAATGTCCTCGATAAAATAATAAATTTATTGACCTCTGTGTAGCAGTCTCTGAAATATACCTTGGGTAAACATTTTCTTGCTCATCTAGTCCGAAAACATTTGCTGAGATATTATTTTGTTTTTCAAACTTTGGTATCTGATTTTCTGACACTGGAAAAGTTATTCCGTTAAAACCTAGTTCGTCTTTGTATGGCAAATACTTTTCAATTCGGTCACTGTGGTCACTCTGTGGATGTCTCTCCGACAAAATTGACCAACGAAAACATTGGTCGTCATTGTTTTTGACATTTATACAGCATTTTTTGTTTTTAATTTTTTTTGGAAGATCAACGTAAGAGCTACCTCGAAGTACGTTATATTTTGCTGTATGAATTAAAACTTCCTTTATCATTTCAAATTTCCAGCCTGACCCAGATGAAGTAAATTCCTCAAATTTTTTATTTATTTCTTGGTGTATTTCATTGGCGACTGTAGCAATATTTGTTCCGGTTAATATTTTTCGTGATTTAGCTGTTAAATATGGCTCAGAAAGTTCTTTATCAAAACTTGTATTTTCAAAAATTATATAAAGTATATCTTTTTCGATTGCATGTAATTTTGATAAAATCGTATGATACTGTACTATTAGTTTGATACTTTTATGAGTTGCAAGTTCTTTAGATACAACAGGCTGTAAAAGATGATATACATTTGTAGAGTTAAAACATTTCGATCATCAAATTTGTAACTGTTGTCGTATCCTGAGAATGCACTAGCAATTTTTTCTGTTTTGATAATGCTCTTTTTAGCAATATTGCGCAATTTTAACATTATATATAGTATTTTTATATTTAATTGATTTTTATTTTACTTATGTTTCAATTAGAGATATAAAATCCCTATAGTATAATGACAGAAATTTTGAGATATATCAGAATGACAGCAACCGAGCAAGAAACTTATCATTTTCACCCAAAGTACAACTTATATGCTGGAAATGCACTTGGTTCAGTTATTAACATAAAATCTAAGATATCTGTAGGAAAACCAACACCAGCTGGAATGATAATTAGTGTAAAAGGAGATGATACAGATATCACCGAAATGTTCAGAAAAGATTTTATTTATACTTTATTTTGCGATGAAATTCCAGCTGGACAAAGAGTCTATAGAGTCAGTAATTCGATTACTGATGATAATATCGAAAATTTAGCGTTACAAGATGAATATCAGCCTCATACTGTGTTTGATTTATATGAGGCATCTGACAGAGGAATTATTCGAAGAAGAAAAAATAAAAAAGTATTAGGAAATTTAGATAAAGATGGTTATTTACTTATGAAAGTTAGAGGAATTAAAACAGATTTTATTAATTATAAATCACATAGCTTTATTTATGAAACTTTCAACGGCGCTATTTTAAATAATTTAGTTATCGACCATATAAACAGCATTAAATCCGATAATCGCATTGAAAATTTAGATTTAGTTACATCTCAAGAAAATAGTAGAAGAGGAAATACTGGAAATAATGATTTTAGTAAGGTTAAACCAGTTATTTCAACAAATTTAGAAACTGGAGAAAAAATGAAATTTAAATCGATCACAACGGCTGCAAAACACTTTAAAATTAATAAAGCTAGAATAAAAGATGTTGCGGATGGGGCAAGAAAATCAACAACGTCAGTGTCAACCTTCGACAAATTTAGTTTCAGATATGATGATTAATTATATTTCGTAATTCTGTCTTAGTAAGACAGCTGTGGGCAAACATCAAAATATCATCTTTATCAAATTTTAATGTTATAAATGAACTTTCATTAAGTTTATTTTTTTCTGCCGTCGTTAGAAGTATTCTGTCATTTTCGCCCTACATTATATTCACATTAACTGGTAAAATTACTTGTAATTTTGTGGCGCTATAGCCAGACAAACATTTTTGAACTGCCTCAGTTAATTCTCTGTAATTTAATATATTAACTTTTTGATGATATTTAACCTTAGAAGAAATTTCAGTGGGAATATCAATAGATTTCGTTTCGCTGGTCATTATTATTTATAATTAGATAATAGTATATTATAATTTGAACTTGATTAAGCGACTTGCTGTTATATATTCGGAAGATACAATCGCAGGAGATTTCATCGCCAGCGACAAGTTCGCCAACGATAAATTTTCTAGCTATAACGAAGACGATATTTTGTACAACAACGAGTCCGACGATGAAGTAGTTGCTGTTGTAGATAAAAAAAAAGTACAGCAGACCAACAACTGGACGATATAATGTTAAGTATCACATTGCTAAAAAAATAATAAAATTTAATTTTACTGTTGCCAAACAAATATTTTGGAAGCTTATCAAACCTTTTTTAAATCTGAAAATAACTGGCTATCAAAGAAATATAAAATATGATTTTATTTTTGTTAAAATATTTAATTTAATGCCAGTTGATAATACAAGAAAATTATATTTAATTTCGTTATGTAAAACTATCAAATGTAAATCTGTACTTATGAAATACGAACAAATTTATAAAATTATAAGTTTGTATCACGATAAAATTACAAGTAATTTTGTATCGACCGAGTTGGCACCCAGCTATTAAATTTATCGCTATATCCTCTCCACTTAACTAAACTTTTGTTGCCGCGTTTTCGGATAACTTTTTCAATAACAAATACGTCTTGGGAAGTTTTCTGAAGTTCCTGCTCGTAAAAACTACCGCTTATAGGCTCATCTAATAAATCTTTTAGTGCGTATGTTACTGGTATTTTTAAAAGTACTTTATCAACAACAAATACTTCTTCGCTCCAGTTTGGAGTAAATCCCTTTTCAAATGTTTTTTTCGTCAGAGAAATTCTAACTCGATCACCAACGTTAAATTTATGTCTTCGATACATGTTTTCGTTTGCTAATATCGGATTTTTAATTGCGTCATTCGGCGACATTTTAATGGTTCGATGTTTCGTATTATTGTATTCGTCAACAATGTTTTGTAAATTGTCAATATATTTGCTCATATTTTTAACTGTCAAATATTATGAATTTTTTCGTTTAGTGTACGATTAAATCGCTCGACGACAACACTTTTATCTTCGTTTCCTTTAACGTATTTTTTTTATGTTATTTTGGAGCAAAAACTGCTCGAACTTTTTATTAAAAAATTCTGCTCCGTAATCAGTCCATATTCTATTTGGTTTTCTTTCTGTGTTTGTTATTATTAACTTTAGCTCATCAGTTATTGACGTTCCAGTCTTATCTGAAACTGGCACACTAAAAGCATATTTACTAAAAACGTCTATGACATTAAAAACATATTTTCTGTTATCATTAAATTCGGCTAGATTTGACACATCAACTAAATCTATCGCCCAGATATCATCAACGGCATTTGCGACAACTTTATGTCGCGGAAACTTTTTTTTTTAGGTTTGTGTAGCTCTGACGCTAGCGACGTTGTCGCTTCAAGATCATCATTGCCAAGTCCAGACTTTCCAAGTCCGAATTTATATTTTGCTCCAATAAAACCCTGCACCAACTTTCTATCAATACGCTCTCACATATTTACAGGTTTCATATCACGAAGTTCGTCTAACATTACTTTATCGCAGCTGTGTTTATTTTGTTCGCTGTCTGGAAGTTCAATGTCTCTGTAGCAGATATCATGGCGCATAGCTATTGCATCAACTTGATTGTAAGGCTCTTGTCCTGGCAGCGGATTATCATTTTCATTTAGTTGTTTATCAACAGGATTATAAGGTCCGGTGTATTTATGGCCTGGCAAGGTCCAACCGCCTTTTGGTTTCGGTAATTTGCCAATTACTTTATGTATATCTATACCAAAACCAATTATTTCTCTGTTGTTGCATTGTTGGCAATATGTGACAATTTTATTTTGCTCGAGACATAAATCTCTGTCAGAGTCGCACTTGCATATCATTATATATTTTCAGATTTATAATATTATCTGTTTTCAGATTCATAACTTTCAGTCGTCTACTTATTTTCAATCGTCTACTAAAATAACCTTGTCAACGCAACCAGCTCCGGACAATTTCTTTAAAAACATACCTTTTCTCTTTCCACAAATTGCGCAAATACTTTTTAGCATCATCCTGTTGTTCTTTGTTTTTTCTGTTGTTTCATTGATATTTTCTGTTTTAGCTTTACATTTGAGACAATATGTTGACATTATATATTTGTAATTTGGATAAAATTAATTGTAAGCTTTAGGTAGCTTTACAGAAATTAATTGCAAGCTTTTAGGTAGCTTTACAAAAATTGGCAAAATTATCTGTTAGAAAATTATTTATAATTTTCCCAATTTTGTGCAATCTCATCATTGGCGTGAGAAGGATGATTGTCAAATTGTAAAATACATTCTATCGCTCGTTCTGGATATTGCTTTGAATTTATTCTAGCATATATGCGTCTGACGTCAGCGTTATCAAATATCGCATTATTTTGTTGTTGGTTACCACGTCGCGCTTGTTGCTGAAATGCAACAAATAATTGTCTTGGCAGTTGTTCACTTGATGTTGTTGTGACTCGCCATGTGTAGTCGGTCGTATTTTGAACAGCTGTTTGATATATTTTATGTTGCTGAAAATGAATTTTGTTTGTGCGGTTTTTAAGAACTTCATCTAGTTCGAGCGATTTTGTTACTGTCGGTGTTATTCGTGGCATCCAAAGTGCAAGTTTGTTTATAATAAACTGTACATCAGCTCCGCCTGACCTAAACAAGCAGTCGTTTTGTTCTGATCGATCTAAAATAAGTGTATGTTTAACTCCACTAAATACTTAGTTGTAATCGCGACAAAAACCGAAAATCATACTTAATGGCAGCATCATTGTAATTTGACGTGATCCTTCTGCAAGTTCTTTTCTTCTAGCAAAACCTTCATTGTAACGTACATTTCTTACGCTAATTGTCGCGTTAACTAAATCTAACATTGCAACACCGTCTGCAGCTGCACCTGGTGGTGTTATGCCAAGATTATTACAAGCAGCAGTAAGCGAGACTCTTGTAGCGTCTTGATTAGCGTTTCTGGCTGGTGCGGCTATACCTAGCGCTGCTGCATTAACAATAAGAAAAGTTCTTACACTTGGAAAATCTGCAGCGGCATAAGCTCCGTGTACTAAAACACCTTTGGAGAAAAGTTCGGTTGATTCAGCTAAACCACGTCCAGTATCTTTAAACCACATCATATTAGTTGCAGTTGATCTAGAGTAATCATCAGAAAACGAAATAGTATTTAAGATTGTACTTGCAACTTGTAAGTGACTTGAAATATCCTCAACAGTTTGATTGGCCAGCTGATATCTGGCACTTTCAAATAAACACCAGCCATCATTTATAAGAGCTACTTCTATTCCGGCTGCACATGCAACAGGTGGATTAGCTATTGTCATAATCTGACCGCGAACTTCCAATACAGCCTTGTGAGGTAATAAAAATACATCTTCGTCTCGGGTATTAAATGTTCTGACACCAGCTTTATTTGGCTCATTAGAATTTTCGTCGAGATACTCAATATATTCAAATTCTGTTACGGTGTTGTCCTCGTCATAAGGTTCGTTAAATCGAGATAATTTTTGACAGACATTTTTTATTTATTAGATTACATAAAATTGGGAAAATTATTTATAATTTTCTAACGGCGCTGTTGCTTTAGATATTAACTTTTGTATAATCTGCTCGCCCTTTGGTGATAAAAGTTTTTTTGTTCTTGTTATCATAGCACGTTGAGTTTCTTTTGTTGGAGCGATTTCTGATATAACTTGTTTGATTGTTGGTGGTTTCTGAGTAATTTTATCAGTTATTTTTTGTCCCACTGCAGTTCCGGCTGCAGATGCGGCTCCAGTTGCAAAAGTGTTTGACGCGTCGAGTGCAATTGGTGCAACTTTATGCGCTATTCCCGGAACACTTTCAATAATTTTAGCAAATATATTTCCCAAAAATCCTCCGACTATTTTTCTTCGATAAACTTTTTTTGTTTCATTATATCTGAGGTTGCATAAAACCGAAGTCAATAACTTTGTTATTGTCAATCACGAAGTGATTGTACGTAAGTGCAAATAGTAAGTAACAACCTCGTTATTCAAATCCAGCTGTCGTCCAGATTGATCTGTCAACTGCATATTTATACTTGTTATTTGATTTTCAATATTTAATGGATAATAAACAACTTGTAGCGGACTAATTTGCATGAGCGATCCCGGTAGAACATCTGGCGAAAAACTATATATCGTTTGTCCTTTACTGCCTTAAGCTGAGTAAGATCCAGATGCAATGGAGCAATTTCTCAGTATTGTATTTACGTCAGTTATATTTACTGGAAAATCACCGTCATATATTTCAGTTTGTCCTGGTTTAGAGCTATAACTTTTACGAGCAAATCCAATCAGCGACGCTATGCTCTTTGGTTTTGAAAAATTTACTTCAAAACCATTTTTTAATGTTATTCTGGCGCGTAAAGTATTATAATTTGGTGTTAGTTCCAAATTGTCAGCGTCGCTTTTATCCTAAGATGTTATTATTTCGTGTATTGTTTTATTTAAATCGGTTATGTTGTAGGCTCCTTGTGGAATATCAATTACAACCGAACCACGGTGTCCGTTGGAGGGAGTATAAAATATAAATTCATTATTGACACCAGTTTTCACGTTAGCCATATAATGCCAACACGTACATGAAATTAGTCCAATTTCGTACTGTTTTTCAGTATCAAGTTGTACCGGTGGAATATAATTTACTGAAAAATTTGCGCTATCTTTAGTCATCGCGGCCGTACTAGAGTCTAGTAATAATGTTGTTGACATTGATATATATAACATTTTACAAAATTAAATCGATCAAATCGCCGTGTAAAGTTTCGTATTCGCCAGATGTTAATAAATGTTCCAATCTTAAATAATCAAGTATATCAATAATTTCATTATCAATTTCAGCGCCAACATTTCCGGCTTCCTTTGATGATATCAGCAGCATTAATCTGCCTATCATTTCAACAGTTGATGCATATATTTTTACACCCGTTCCAGTTATTTTACTTTCAGTTTCCCCTGGCGATGTAACTAGTGGTTGTTCAAGTGATCTTTTTAAAGCTTCTTCTTCCTTTATTTCCTTGCCCTCAGCTAACAATTGGTTTTTATAATCTATTCTTTTCTCATCATAAAATTTTGCTTCAGAAGTTATACTACTACTAAGGTTTTTACTATGTTTTATGTCATTTTTTTATATTAGTAATAACTTGCTCATAAAGGCCAGCAATAATTGCGTGTCGATATAATCTAATATTTTGCTTGTAGTTTTTATTTTTTACTGTTATATTATTAATATTATCTTTACCGTGACCTTCATTTTTTATTTCTCTTAGTTTTTTTATTTTTTTTATCAGCATTAAATTTATCTTTTTTAGTATCATATAATCTAACATTTATGTATCCATACTCTTTATTAAAATCATCATATTCGGAATCTTTTATTTTATCATACATAGTTCTTGTATCAAGTTCAAATTTTTTTCTAAAAGCCTCTTCTTCAATTTTTTTTCTATATCTTCTAACTTTCTTCTAATCGGCCCAACTGTTAAACTTGCTAATTTTCGTTCAAGTTCAATTGGATTATTGATCAGATTATCTATTTCAGCTTGTCTAGCAGCAGGATCAGCAATATGTGCTGAAAGTTCTTCAGCTAATCTTTTTTTTTCCTCGGCAGATCTATCAATAATTTTTGCGGTAGATGCTTCTTGTATTTCTTTAACAATTCCAACAAAACCTTTTTCCTGTAGTTTCTTAAGTTCTTCTGGAGACATTGTTTGCACTTCAGGTTGTTTTCCAAGTAGCGCTTCAGTAACCGGTTTGAAAATCGCGGCTGTTGTTTCTTCTGCAGACACTTGGCCACTTCGTGCTTGTTGAATCATCTTTCTAAGTTCTTCTTTAGATTTAACAAGTTTTTTTCAGATTTTCTATATGTTTTCTGTATTTTGCTTGTCTTTCCATAATTATTATATATAAATTTTATATAAAACAAAACCTTACTGCAGATAATTTTCAATACAACATCGAAACATTTTAGCTGGATTATGTGTTAGTTTATCAAACAAGAAAAAGTTATATTTATCCGCTGTATCTTTATGATATAATTCAATAAATTTATCTTTTGTCACATCACCACATTGCTCGTTTGCAATATTTCTAACACAACATTGTCCAGTCCCGGAAATAATATAAAACAACCAGTATTTCGCCGAATAAATCTGTCGACGTTGTAAAAACCTTGAGCTAAATAAACAGAATTACATTTCTTATTACACGATAGTGAAAAATACGATCTTATTTTATTCATCTCTACATTATTTAGCGGAATATCGTCAAAAACTCCTATCTTATGCTCGGACGAATCCAGTTGATTAACTGGAACAAGATCTTCTGGTTGTCTGATAATAAAAAAGTCTTCACCAGCATCAAGATCATCGCGAAGTTTGTCATTATATTCGCTTAGTAGCTCGTACTTATCTTGCTGTGGATTAATTGTATAAATATAAAGTCGATCGTAGTTAAAATTATCGCCTAGCAGTAAATTCATAAGCAAATTTATTTTTCCCGACCCAGTTCGGCAAACAATAAGATGACAATCTGGAAGTTCATTGTTATGTTTATATTTCACCAACCGCTCTGTATCAAAATTTAATATCGGTGACGACGTTGTCGTTAACTTTGACATTGTTGTTATATATTTTATGTTATATTAAATAAATAATGAGCCATTATACAAAATTTGGAACAACATTAGGAGATTCATCGGCCATAATAACAAACGGCAATATTGATTTATCAGGTTACCTAAAAAAATCTGGTGATACAATGACAGGAAACCTGTCCATGTCAAATCAGCGAGTAATAGATTTAGAAACAGATTATCTGCCAATAAGTGTTATTGATACACAAGCTGTTAGTTATAAACAACTAAAATCCGTCGACGACAATAAACTAGATAAATCCGGCGGAACTTTAAGAGGCAACTTAGATATGTAAGGGAAAAAAATAATAAATTTAGAGACTGGATATCTACCAGCAAACTTAAATTATACACAAGCGGTAAGTTATTCACAGTTGAGGTATGTGGATGATAACAAACTTGATAAAATCGGCGGAACGGTTATAGGTAATATTAACATGTCGAGTAAAAAAATTATTGTGTTAGAAATTGTATATCCGCCAGAAAACTTGAATCAAACACAAGCTGTAAGTTATGCACAACTAAAATCTGTTGACGATAATAAACTTAACAAAGCCGGCGACACAATGACAGGTAACCTTGCAATGAGCAATAATTCAAAAATAACTGGACTACCAACAACCTCACCACAAGCCGACGCTGATGCTATTAGTTATGCTCAGTTAAAGGAAGAACTTACCCCATATTTTAAGAAATCCGGTGGACCAATGTCAGGTAATATAAACATGAGAGACAAAAAAATAATGACGACTTACGTTCCAGTTAACCTTAACGATCTGAAAATAAAGCGTACGTTGACAGTCTGTCTAGTGGTATAAAACGAACTAAAAGTAATGTTGGGTATATTCCAACACTTTATAAACCAACTGACAACCGAGCCGGGTTTGAGGTAAGCGCATCAGCATATTATCCTGAAAATTATCCTTATTACGCTTTCTCTGATGGACATGAGTGGACGACCAACGGAGAAGTTGAACATTTTTGGATTAAAATTAAATGTCCCACTGCAGTTGCTATTTGGCAATTTCATTTGCGAGGTCGATTAAACTCTAGAGTTGGGAGAATTTATAATTGGCAATTGGAAGGATCAAACAATGATATCGACTGGATAACATTATATAGTGCAGTAAATATGTATATTTCAACAGCACAATATTTTACAATTCCGGTAGAAAATATTGTTAACAAGTACTTATATTTTCGAGTTAATATTTTTGCTGCTGAACATCCATTTCCGGGACTAACAGCATTTCAAATATATACACTCGATGATCAAATTTAATTTAATGCTATAAAATAATGTCAGAACCGCCAATTATAACTGTTGCGAGGGAATTTTATGATTATATTCTTAACTATAGAAAACGCTTTTTGGGTGAATCACTAGCGGTACGTGCGATAAATAACAGAAAAATTTATCAATTCCAATGATAAACTCTCTGTTGTTAGAGGAAGAAAAAAATTTTGTTCGTGTTATGTATATGCGAGGACCACAACTAAAAGAAGCAATAGAAAATTTTGAAGCGATAAGTAGATACTGTCATCCTGATGATTGTCTGGAAGAACAAAAACAAGTTGAAATCCTGTTTAAAAAAATATTGCTCGAGCTTGATTTTGGAAATTTAGATTTGATAATAAAATCGGACTTAATAAAAGCATGAGCTTACGGTAAAAGAGATGATATAAAAAAATCTGTAGAAGATAGTCATGATGGCCTCAGTAGATTTATGGAATCTAAAATAATAAGAATAAAAAGAAACAAGAAGTTATACAATAGTTTTTCAAAACGAGAAATTTTTAAGTATCTCGGTATGTACTACCACGACAAAGAAACTATAATTAAAATCGTTACTATGGCACCAGACACTGAGTTAATTATTAAAGCGTACGCAAATGCGATTATTGTTGACAGATCTATAAAGATAATCAAAAATTTTGACGATGAAATTAGTGATCTTAATGATATTGAGCAAGAAAAGTTTTTTGATAAAGTCAGAGAAACAGATTTAGTAGCAAAGCCTGATTCTTATTTCGATATAGATGAAGCGGATGATCTTCCATTTCCATCAATCCAGCGTTCTAAACAATTGTTATTACGAAATTATTACAATGAAGTCGAGAAAATACTTACAAAACCATATGAAAAATTAATGTTAAAAGTAGCTTCTGCTATTGGTCTGATAACAAGTGAACTAAAATCGCTCAAAAAATTAATGCTAGCAAATTTTGTAACCGCATATGTAATTATCAGACAACATCTTGTTTTAAAAAATTACACGTTAGATCAAATAAGCTTGGTATTAGGTTATATTGATAAAACAGAAAGCGATTACAGTAATTTAGTGAATGAAACAGATTTGTATGCGTTTGAAGTAGGAAATACTTTTGACTCATACACTTGGTTAAAAAAAAATGAGGTGCTAACAGATGAACGATATAAGGATACTTCATTAGATGTTTATGACAAATACAGAATTTTTATAGCTGATCCTAATAATAATAAATTTCGTGAGTTTCTTGATTCGATTGCTGGTACTAGAACTTTTGTTTTTGTATAAAAAAATTTGGATAATGAAAAATCATATCATCGATTTCAATCATATTTCAGAAGAAATTCCAAAACAAGATGTTGACGCACTAGTACAATATTACAAATTTTATCATAAAAACCTCTGGTGTGTAAAAGAATGTTATAAATACTACCATAGAATACTTCGAGTAATATCATATTTGCCATTGGTAATGACTGGCTCTGGTATAATCTCAAGTGGAGCATTATTAAATCCGTTTTTGTTAATAATATCTGGTGTCGGTGTCTCACTTTCAACATTTGTAAAAAAAATTTAACCTAAACTCGAAACAAAAAAAAAATTCTTGTAAAACAGCAAGTATCACTTACAAAAAATTACTTGATCAAATACGATCTTACTTGCGAGGCGTAAAATATGATATGGACGATTTAATACGCGAGTTTCGTATTATTGACAGTATGTTGACGGATATCCTACCAATGAGAGTCAGCAGGTATGAAAAAAATTA
The DNA here is from genome assembly GCA_016617855.1 of Megalonaias nervosa. Taxonomy (NCBI): domain Eukaryota; kingdom Metazoa; phylum Mollusca; class Bivalvia; order Unionida; family Unionidae; genus Megalonaias; species Megalonaias nervosa. The sequence goes on from JAECUM010033945.1 coordinate 31,787, forward strand.
TCATAAAATATGGTTACAACAGTAGATGTTTATTTTTGTATATCATTATCAAATAAAATATCAACCATATTGTCAATAAATGTCATTAAATCATCTGACCAACCTCTTATTTGTTCGTCATTTTCAGTTGCGAATAACCATACTGACCCATATTTTGGTGATATGTGATAACCAACTTGTTTAATACAGTCGCTTATTATTTTAGGTTTTATGCCAGTATAGCATGAGGCTGATTTTATTGAATCAAATCTCCTACAAAATTTGTTTGTTAGATCAAATCCAACATGTCTTATTGGTGATGGATAATAACCCATATTATATAATATTTCATTGTTTAATATGAAAATTTCTATCAAAAAGGTTTATTCTTTCTCCAACAAATCTTCAGGATGGGGGTCTCTGATCCAGAATCCGCATTTAGTTTAGGATTAGCCTATTACTATACTGAAAAAAAATATTTTATCACTCCAGTAGGCGCCTGGGGTTCTGGTCCAGAATCTGTTTTTGGTTTAGGACCAACCCCTTAGCTTACTACTGTTCTTGTTACATGTTAAGAATTCCCATGGCCTAATCGAACAAGAATGTCATACTCTCATCGAGACATTTCAGGTTCGAAGCACAATCGCGGAAAGTTATATATTTCTTTAATAACTGAGTAAACACCGAGCTTAGCTTAATTGCAAAAAAGTAAACCTGACGATCTTCTATTAGAGTCAATTATAGCTATAAGATTCATACTTCTTTGAGATGCAGTTTTATCTAAAACAGCCTCTGGTATGTCTATAATGTTGTTTGATACTCTAGTATCCCCCTTCGAGTCCGAGGTTCAAGGAGAGGCCGGACGCGTCCTCTCTGCATGTCGTAAGGGTTGACTGAGGGGATAGGCCGGACGTGTCCTCAGTAGTGAATAGGGATATTTTAGCGACAAGGGGACTTCTATGTTAAATTTTTTTGGGGGTGGGGTTTACCTTGGCGACAAGGGGAATTTAACATGGGGAAATTTAACATGAGTGGGACTATAGAGCGACAAGGGACTGGGACTGTATAACGACAAGGGAAATTGAAACATAGTGACAAGGGATTGGGGCTGTATACGGACAAGGGAAAGATTAACATAGGTTGGGACTATCAAGGGACAAGGGGACCTAGAACATGGATGGGTCTGTCTAGGGACAATGGGGAAATTGTATAGGGCCTGTCTAGGGACAAGGATGGTAGAGGGCCAAACACAACAGAGACAGACATACTAATACAAGCCCGAGATTTTTATATATAAAGCATTACCTAGACCTGAAATTATGTTGGCGGTGTTCATAAATTTGCATAATTGTAATGATGCTATAAATAGCTATAATCAAGGAAAAGACCAATGCCAAAATGGATGTGAGTAAAAGTAATGCTAAAATTACTAAATTGTCCCAGAATTTAACCGAGACTAAACATATCCCTGAACATTAGGTTACACTGGTTTAGACTAAAATGGATAAACCTAGTAACTATATATAGTCTCAACTTGTGTGACGATCGTGGATAAACACCCATGTATCTATTTATAGCTACAACCTGTGTAAATTCCCATTTGAAAATCCCAAGTCTATATTTATATTCTCAAAATTTCTAGCTTCAATAACGTCACTGTACTGGACACTAGGGGAATAATGGCAACAGTGTTGCAAGTGGCTGACCTGAATACACGCTAATGTAGGTAGGTAGGTAGGTGAAATGAATTGTATAGGGACAAAAGGAGTTTTATAGGGACAAAAAAGATACACACACACGTACGTGCACGCACACGAACAAAAATACACAGACACACAAACGTACGCGCACGCACACAAACAAATACACACACAAACGTACGCGCATGCACACAAACAAAAATACACACACACGTACGCAAACGCACACAAAAACACAAACGTACGCACGCACACAAACACACATACACACTATTTAACAAAGTCAGATAAACGAAGTGTTTATAGTCACACTTTTATTTTTTAAACCTACCAACACACCAAGACAGCCTAATATTTTGGCAATTGATTAGTATGTCTTTTCTAGATTGTTGGGGTAGAGTTTTGGCAATCTCTCTTAACGCATGGGATTACGTCCCCGTCTGGCAGCATTCTTTCCGACAGGGTCTACTTCTTCGGAAGGAGAAGGAGAACTGCTTGGTGTCCACACAGCAGTCCACAAAGCCTCTCTCTGTCTCCTGTTGTTGTTGCTGCTGCTCTCTCTGCTTCTGAAGTCTGCACTTCTGTGTCCATTCTTCTTGCTTCTTCTTGATTTCGTCTTTAAAGACCTCTTCTATCAGGTCTTGGGCTACTTTCAACATCCTGACATTCTATATCTCATCAAGCTTGGGTATCAGGTTTTGCCTGACACGATGCAACTGGACGTGGGCTTCTTTCAGCTTTGCTGGTCTTGAAGTCATCTTCACAGATTGACACGTTAACAATGGATGGCCAGACTTACTTACTTATTTGCATTATAGAGGCGTGCGCACCAGGTGCATGTGCCTCTTGTTAATTCCTGCACCACAGGATGTTAATTATCCTTTCAAAATATAACATTTTTATTCAACCAACAATTAACCAACACAAATTATAACAATCCATACAATATCAAATAACACATTTTTAACGAGACTGACAACGTTGTGAAGTTAAGTTAGACTTCCACTGACGTCATTTGGCCCTTGATGTACACTACGAATCCTAGCTAAAGAAAAGAGGTATCCTCCCATTCACCATTCAAAGAGGGATAAGATTCTTCCATAACTTCTAATAGTCAAGAATGTATTCTCTCAAACTGTTGACTTCTAGAGTGTTGTCGAATTCGGCATACAAGATGACGTTCACCGTGTTGGGCAGAGCTTCTGCAAACTGAAGTTCCATACGCAGTTGGACAGATTTTATAGGGTGGAAATGTCCCTCGTCGCTGCCTTGGTCTGGAGTGAAATCAAAGGCTCACAAAGCGTAGCCTCCTGCATAATTGTCGTACGCAATGCTGTGATTGGTTTTGGTCCCTAACTGTCCCGTGGCTTCGTACAAAGACACTTACGATCTCAAGTAATTCTTCTCGGCAAACTTAGGTTCGAAGGGTCTATTACATAAGGTTTTGCCATCGCGACTGACTTCAAACTTGGACACTCTGTAGTGCTTGAACTCGAAAGGATTGGTAGTGACGGTTCCGTTGAGGGCTTCGTTGCTGACGATACCAACGAGTAAACGTTTGGGTAACTGTCCGTGGAACCGATGAGTCCAGCGGCAATGGTGAAGGTTTTCACTTCCACACGTCGTTTCGGATACTTGGCGGTCGTTCTGCTAAAAGTGTGACTAATATCGTTTCCCACTTTACGTAACACTTCTACGCGACGCACGTAAAGTCTGGCTTCTTGGATGATGATTTTGTACTCGTTGACATGAACCATCAAATGGAAAACGGTACTGCTGAGATTCAGTCTCAGGTGGATATCCACTCCGTTCAGCAAATACTTTTCTTGCAACCACATGTCCAAATGCAAGCGATCCATCAGTTCTAAACTATGTCCTTGCAGGATTTTCTTTCGACGGTCGTTAAAGCCCACATTGTGAGGATCGTCATCTGCTGCCAGGACTGTGTCATTAAACTTGTCCACACCTGCTGTGTCAGGTTTCCATACCACGCAAACTTCCAGATGAGTTTCCTTGGCTTCTTTTCCGTACGTCAAGAGATTTTCCACGTACGCTCGATAAGGGTATTTATCCATGCTGCTGCAGACTAGTTTGTTATTCAAGTACAAATCGCAGAACATGGAATGCATTAAATTGATGACGGGAGCTACTCTAGCATCGGCTCCTGGAGCGGTGTCGTCCGTTTTGATCACTTTGACTTTCAGGTGCAAGTAACTACTATTCAGATCGATGTAATCTTCGGGATGTCCTTTGATTTCAAATTCGATGGGGGCTGAGGTCGTCAAGGAGGAGACAGGATGAAGTTCTACCCACTGGGATTCTTGCATCGTCATCATGGTGGGTGCCATGGCAAACAGATCCAGTTCCGACTTGGAACATTCGCAAGACTCTCGGTGCATTATTTTTTCTCTCTGTGATTTAATAATCAAATACGTCTAATTCTCGGACGGTTCTTTTCTTGGTCTTTCCAGCTCTGAGTGTGTGAAGTCCTGTGAAGGGGTGTTTCGTCGTCTTTTTCTGCCTTGTCCTTGCTGTGGCGTCAGGGAAGCAGGAATGCCTGGCTTAGCAGCGAACAGGGCATTTATAGGAGTTTCTCGTCGGCCCAAAATCTCTTTGCCAGTCTGAAGCAAGACATGTTTGCCTGCTCTCAAGAGGGCTTCTTTGGGATTTTGTTTGTCGGTGATGACATTTTGGAGAAATTCTTTGCCGTGCATCAAAGCGGCGTACAATCCTCGTGTCACCATCAGTTTCAAAACGGGGGCCACCGAACGAAACGCCGATTTCAACATATCTCATAAACAATGTCCTTGCTGTCGATCGACTCCTCGGTACACTGGATACATGACTTTCGAAAATGGAGTTTCACCGTGACTTTCCCTTTGGAGAATGAAATATTTTGTTCCAGATCTCCTTTTATACCAATGTTGATACTGTGGAAATACGAGATACTGTCAGGCAAATAATGAGGATGTAAAGATTTACGGTGAACGTGATAGGTGTTTCCACTTTCCTCGTCAGCAGTCACGGCAGAATCCACTTTGAAAGGAATGACTCGCAGTAACGATGCGGAAGTGTGTCCCACCACGTTGTACTCCACCACATCGGAGTACACAAAAATCAAATTCAATTCTTCGTTCAATTCTACCGGCCGACGAAATAACTTTAAAAATCGGCTGTTGCTGAAAATGCTGATGTCAGGGGACACCTGACCATTGGATAAGGTGATCTTCTCTCCACCCAACATGCCAAATAAACTGGGATTAAAAGTGACGGACAACGTTTGGGCATCCGTAAATTTCATCAATAAGGGATGAGCCACTTTATTGTACTCTATCGTGACAGGTTTGGTCTGTTTGGTCGGGCATTGTTGATCCTGCAGAGAAGAACTCGGAGAAGGAGTGGTCACTGTGGTGGTTGAGGCTGTGTTGAAGGGCATGATGGTCACTTCATTTTATGGTCGATGTCTTGCGAAGCGTCGATCCAAGAATCAAAACTGGGAGGATATCCTTTCCAACGTACTTTGACTTCTTTGACACGACGTTTTCCCACTTTTCGGATTCTTCGATCGAGAATGCTTTCGATGTCGTACACTTCGTCTTCTTTTTTGGTCACTCGTTGTAATTCGGGCAAGTGAAACATTCCTTTTAACACTTCTCCGTTCATGTCTTCCAATTTATAGACGGCAGTATGACGACCACGCACTCGTTCAGTGGCACGAAACAATTCGGTGGTCCAGTTGGGTAAGTAACCTTTGTCGAAAGTGTGTCTGGTTTTGCCAATGCGCACCCAATCTCCCGTCGTCAACACTCCACCTTTTTTGGGGACAGGCACAGTCGGGGACGTACCAAACAGGCGCTCAAAGACGTCCACATCGTTGTCGGGAGTCACTTCTTGGGGGCATATCCGATGCTCCGATGGTAAGATTGGTTGTACGCTTGGACCAGGTGCGGTAAGGCGTCGGTGTACTTGAGTGTGTTGATGCGTAAAATATTTCCTCATGCGTTCTTTCAAGGTACGTTGAAAACGTTCCACGATGCTGGCTTTGGTTTCGGGATTCTCGGTGGTGAAAAAATGAATGTCTCGTTTCTTTAATTCTTTTTGGAAGGCTTGGTTCAGAAATTCGGTGCCTTTGTCGCTTTGCCATCGAAGAGGGTGACGACAACTTTGTTTCAACACCATTTTGTTCTAGGGCTCACACTAATTCAGTGCTCGATTTGGAAGTCAATGGCACGACCCAGGCAAATTTGGAAAAGACGTCGATGACACAAAACAAATATCTGTAGCCACGATTGTAGGTAGCCAAATGAAAGACATCGGCTAAATCGGCTTGACACTGATGATCGATGCTCTCCACTCGGGTGCGACTTCTGCAAAATTTTCGTCGAATGGGTTTGTGCAAGGTGTACGTGGCTTGTTCTTGTAACCATCGTTGCACTTGCGGTAAACGGACACTTTTGAGTCTGGTTTTGGTAGAACGATACAATTTCTGAACTCTTCCGTAACCCGCAGGATGGGATGGATTGTAGTAAATGCTGGCTAACGCATTTTTCATCAGGACCTTTTTTAACAAGTCAGCCACTCTTCACTGATGCTACTTTGGATGGGGGGAGGTGGTGGTCTGGAAACGGCTTTACGTATCCGACGTGCCACGTGAGTAGAAGTCGAGGAAGGTAGTGGTGGTGGTGGTGGTAATGGGATGGCTTTGGTCTTGCTTTCTTTTTTCATTTTTGGTTTCCCTTCTTTCTTCTTTACTTCTGTCGAAGGAGGAGTGGACTCATCTTTTTAACCCAAGCTTTAAATTCTTCTCGTTAGGGTGTCGGGGAAGGGGTCAGCAAGGACGCTGAAATCTTTCTAGCGATGGGAGCTGCTGATGGTGTTTGAAAGACTTCTCGTGCCTCTTCTTCCTCAGGTGTCCGTGTGGCTGCATCTGTCTTGGTCACTGGAGGTGGTGGTGATGAAATTTTCATCAGGGTCTTAAAATCTTTCAGAGCCGGTCGAGCTGTTTCGTCTAAAGCTTTCTGGTGAAAGAGTTGCAGTCGTTGCAACACTTGACCGTTTCTGACAAATCGCTGAGATCCATTAACGATTGCATTTCGTGTTGTTACTGGGTCATCTCGGTCAAATGAGGATTGGGAGGCAAATGCAGTGTACGTTGTTCTTGCCAACGATGGAATTCCATCCATCGTTTGTAAGGCACTAAAGTCCGTTTTCGTCCTTCCATCGGATTCCAAAGGTCAAGTCTGAGATCTTTTGACCCCAGAGGTTCCTTTTATCTTCTTGGTCCTTTTTTTTGTCTTGCTCCCATGAGTCCTACCAGCATTGTTTCCAATACTCCTTTCAGGAAGGGTCCTAATAACATGGCCAAATTCCTCCGCGTTGTACCAGCATGTTTTTCTTTTGACAGATGGGTATTTTCTTTTTGACCAGTTGGCGAAGAACTTGTCGATGCTTGACTAAGCATTCTTTATGATGCTGAGACAAAGGTATCGTGCCTTTCAAGACATTCAATCTTGTGAGGTTGGTAGGTGGTCACTTTAAAATGTTTATCCTCTCCAGACTGCAAGGCTTCTTTCAATACCCCAAAATTCACCACTTGACTCATGCGATAATTGAGAACCAATCCTTTCACTTTACACTCGGTGTGCGCTTCTCCTTGTGGGTTACGGTATTCGTAGCCGTAATTTTTGGAACCGCCACGAGCAAAACTTAGAATATTGAATGTCCGGGTGCTCGTCTCTCCAGGCTCCTATACGGTCTCCTTTGATATCAGGGTGTCGATGACACAGGCGATCGATGTAGATGCAATTGGTGTAAGGCTTCGTACAATTGTAAGTGAGAATGGGCTGTCACGTAAGCCACAATGATGACATTTCCAAATTCGTCGGCTTCTACAAAGTACAGCTCTACTTCGTAACTGACCAGGATCAAGTCCTCACGAATGACATCCACGTGTTTCATGTATTTGGTTTTGTCGTGAATCATCTGGAAGTAGCGGGAAGGATCGGACAAATACTCCGTCTTGGGTAAACACGGTCGTTGTGCCATTTTGCCCCAACAACAACTTAACATCACTTTGGAAATGATCGCCGTCCTTCGTTTTTCTTGATGTGGTCTAAAGTGATGCCCTCCTGCTCCAAGTATTTCTCTTTGAATTTCTCTTGGTCTTCGGGAGTTGGCACCAAAACGGATAGCCGCTGGCTTCTTGTTTCAGTTTCAGAAAGGCATCCACATAGTCTGCGAAAATGCCTTTCTGAGTCTCGTTACCCTTGTGGTACTGTTCTGTCTTGGGAAAGTGGTAAATTTCGTACATTTCTAACAATTGGTATCTCAGGTCCAGAGCTTTGAACAATTCCACGCTGACCCACGTTCCTGTCAAGTCGCGTTCTTCCTGGGTGTGCTGAAAAGGTTGGTCTTGGTTGCGGCACAAGTACGGCACAAAGGAAACATCAGTTTTCCTTGGCAATGGTGAGGTAAAACGGAATGGTACAAGCCCGTGGGAGGCAAGACTTTACATTTAATCAATCCTTCGTATTGTCGAATGTTGTCCAGGTCAATGTGCTCCGTCAGCCATTGTGGGTGCTCTGCGGGAAATTGACAATATTTGGACGCGTAAGGGTACAGCGAACACACGTCCAGGTATTTGATTTCTTCTCCTTTCTCCTCGTCGGCGTGGTACAGCAAACAGGTGGCATTCGTCCGTCCTCCATACAAACTGTCCCGCGGGTTCAGAGGGTCCTCCAACTTGTACATTTCCACGATGCGTTTAAATTCGGGATCAGTTTTGTTTTCAAACGGTGACCGTACTCGTGTTCCCACATTTCCTCCACTTGGTATCCTTGCTCTTCTAACTTGAAGTGCCGCTGACAAGTGGCTTCGTACAAGTCTTGCGTGGTACGTTGTAAAAACTGATTTTTAGTGTACCGTTGAGGGTAACAGGTCGGACATCCGTGAAATAAGCAACCGTTAAACTCGTACACGATCTGAGGGTTTTCTCAGACCCAACCATCCACCGAATACGTTCCAATGGTCTTTTCGCCTTCTCCGTTTCGAGCATGTTGGATCCATTTGTCTTCTTTGTCACACAAGTAATGTAGCCAGCGTAGAGCTTTGACCGAGTATTGACGTTTGACGAAATTGGTTGTTTCAGGGTCTTCTCGGGCGTGAATCGTTTGCGGTACACTATGGAGCACGCTTTGCCGATGGTGCAGGTTTTTCAAAGGATCGATCCCTCCGTGCTCCATGAATAATTCTCGAAATTTTCCACAGCATCGTCGCAAAATGTCCACGTCGGAACGACAGTACTTTAACATTTCTTCCTGAAAGTCGAAGGGGTCTGAAGTGTGAGTGTGGTACCAAGTGTAGAAAGCTTCTCGTTGATCGGTGCGCATGTTGTCGGTGTCGTAGTAGTCAGCATCAGGCAAATGGGGTAGAACGGCATGTCGATTGGCTTCGGTATTGAGAAAGTGCGGAAATAATCTTTGGCCATTTCTGTGATTCCAAATGTTTTAGGCATTCGACTCAAAGGCATGGCCAAGTAACTCATCAAATCTTTAAACTGCACTTGTCCCACTTGCATGGAAATGATTTCGGCTCCGTTCAAAGTGACTTTAGGACGTTCGGTGCTTTGTTCAGTATAGTATTTGAGAAGAAACTGTCCATCGTACCCAGTGGCATAGCGATGGCAGTCTCCGTAACGTTCGATGTCCTCTTGACTCCACGTTTCATCGATAGGGTCTAAGATCTATCGGGTAAAATCGGTCAGCGTGTTCGGTCCCCGAAAGATTTTTTCACGTCCTCCAGGAATCTTGCTACAGTGAGGGCAATGACAAAAGATAGGTTCTTGGATGCACTTCTCGCACGCTCGATGAGCCACGCAGAAATTAGAAATATGAATGCCGGTCTCTTGCATGCATTCGAAATCGAAAAAGATGAAATTGCATTGCTTCTTGTCAACATCTTCTGCTTCCTACTGTGGGGATTGGTAGTTTTGATAGAAGCATTCGTGTTCCAAGTCTACAAGTCTACGATTTGGTGACAAAAGTGACATCGTTTCTTTCCTGGACATAGGTGTGCCTTTGCACTATTGGTACGTATCACTTGTCCACAAGCTGGACACAATCTCCGGAGTTGACAAGCACTTTTCCGCTGTGAACCTTGTGTCTTCAGATGTTGTTGGTGACAGTAGGGCTGACAAAAGTGCGATGACAAGCTGGACAATGCACTTGTTGTTGTCCTTCACCAAGACAGGGTTTAGAGGCCAAACATCCATCACATTTCGATCCGCAATGCTTGTATTGCTCTCGATTGTTAGAACCATAGTCACATTTCTCACAATAGTAACCGTATGCCAGGAATGCGGTGATACTAATGATGGCATCGAAATATTCATCGTGATGATCGACGTGAATGTTTTTTCCGTCTTTGAAATGTTTGCCTCGAAACAACAGAGATCAACGCACTTTTTGAGGGTGTACTTTCAAGATGTAGCGTGAAGCTAAGACGTCTTGCAATTTTTGCATTTCAGGAATGCCACAGGATGTGTCTTTAGATAGGCCAGCTTGCTGTAACATGAGTTCTGCTTCTCTTCGTTGTTTGGCTCGGTCCGATCGTTGAATAGTTTTCCAGGCTCTTTTCCATTCTGCCGTGTCGTTCTTGACGGCATACGCTCTTCCCACCACGATGGCCCTGGCTAACCACATCTGGTCTTGAGGGTTGTTAATTCGGACGTGGCTGTTTTTGGTGCTGAGAAGGTCATCCACCAATAACACCTTTTTGCGTCCCGTCCATTGGAGAAGAGACACGTGGGTCATGAACAGTGTCGCTTTTCCATCGATGATGTGAAACTTGTCGTTGGATTTTGTTGAATCTTGTCGGTGAGTTTGGAAGGTGTCAATTATGATGGCTTGCTAAACTCGATCCAAACAGGTGACTTCAAACTGTCGTGATAAATGGAAAGTCTCAAGCGAACGTCTTCGTTGGCTCGACATTGCCGTTTCAATATGGTTAGCAAAGAATCCCACACATCGGTGATGAACCCTTCTGTTTTCTCCAGCGGTACGTCGGACTTGAAATCTTTAATTTTCACCGTGTACGTGTAGGCAGTGGTTCTAAATTTTCTAGAGGAGCGTTTATCCGTCTCTCGAATGTAATTGCAATTTTCAGGGGTTACTGGGGGTGGACGTCGGTTTGACGTAGACTCTCGGGGTCTAGATTCTAGTTCACTCATGTCATCTTCAAAATTGCTAGCGTGGATTTGAGCCAAGACTTCAGCTCGTGTGCGAGGCGATAGGTTACATCTCTGCCTCTTACTTTCTTCATATTCTTTCTCAATGAAAGCGTGCGCTCGTTTCATCTTGATTGCAGACTTGCAAATAACTAAATTTTAGACGCAACGGAGTCCCTATATATAAGGTTTGTGTTTTGAGCCTATAAATATACTTGGGTTTTCCATAGGAATTTCAACAAGTTGTACTTATAAATAGATAGCAGATTTGTCCATAGGACTTTCTTACAAAATGAGACTATAAATAGATAGTGGGTTTTACTATAGACTTTCCTAAAAGTTGTGACTATAAATAGATACGAGCGTTTTTCCTTGTAGTAGTTTTGGTGATGTAAGAGATAATCTTTTTTGTAAGATTTTATCTCATTGTCTTACATTCTAAACTAACACAAGGCGTTTGGAATGTGTGTGTGTTTGTGTGCGCGCGTACGTTTGTGTATGTGTGTGTGTTTGTGTTTGTCTGCGCACGTACGTTCGTGTGCATGTGTGTGTGTTTGTTTATCCATTAACAAAACCTTCGTCCCCGCACAAAATATTATTTGTTATTTGTGAAAGTAGTGTCACTATAAACACTGACACTTTTACTGATGTAATTGTAGGTGATGATATGTTTTGTAAATAATAAATTTCCTTCTCCACAATGTGTTGATAGTAGATAATGTGATAGTGTGTTGCTTTGAACAAAAATTTATTTTAGATTAGCACTCTCATCACTATGAATTGTTTGGTAGGTGATTCTATGTCTATGAAGTTATATGTCCTGCCCTGCCCGGTGATGTTTTTTTTTTTTGTATGAACGGTATGGGTTCCCGCCCCGCCAGGCTATGTTTGTGTTTGCTGGTCAGTGCCTCGCGGAAGTTCGTTCCCGCCCCGCCAAGCGTTATTTCTCACTGTTCCGCCCGAATTAGGTCAGCCACATTGTTGCCGGTGTCCATTACCGTGACGTCATCATTCCTATTGTTCCTATACAAATGTGTTTGTGTTTGTGTTATGTTTGTGTTTTTGTATGCACGCGTTCGTTTGTGTGTGTGTGTGTATTTTGTTTGTGTGCACGTGTACGTTTGTATGTGTTTGTGTGTTTGTTTCTTTCCCTTAACAAAAAACCCTTGTCCCTGCTCAATGTGCTTGTTGTTTCTCTTAACAAAAACCTTATCTCTTAACAAAAAAGCGTGTGTGTATGTATGTGTTTATGTATGCACGCGTTCGTTTGTGTATGTGTGTTTTTTGTTTGTGTGTGTATTTTGTTTGTGTGAGCTCGTACGTTTGTATATGTTTGTGTGTTTGTTTCTTTCCCTTGGAAAAAAAAAAAACGTTGTCCCTGCTCAATATGTTTGTTTTGTGTGAATGTGGAGTAGTGTGGCTGTAACCACTAACTGTTTTGCTGAGGTGATTGTAGGTAATGGTGTGTTTTGTAAATAAAAAATTTCCTTCACCACAATGTATTGATAGTAAATAACGTGGATTTTGTTAGTATGAGTGTGTTGTTTTGTATAAAAAATTATTTTAGATTAGCATTCTCATCACTATGGATTGTTTGGTATTTGATTCTATGTCTATAAAATTATATATTCCTCTTCTCCAGGCGTTATATAAAGTTATATGTCCCGCTTCGCCATGCGTTATATAAAGTTACGCCCGGCCAAGCTTATAGCTTTTTTTCCCGCTGTCCCTGTTTTGCCCGATTGAGGTCAGCCCCTTGCAACATTTTGCCAATGTCCAGTACTGCAACTTCACCCCACCTTTTTTTATTTCCCTTGTTGCTATACAGACCCAATATTTTTTTTGTCGCTATACAAGCCCAATATTTTGTTGTTATACATTCCCTATGTTAAATTCCCATCGTCCACAAAGTGCCGGAACCCTGTCTGTATACGTATGTATGTGTGTGTGTAATTTTGTTTGTGTGCGTGCTCGTACGTGCATATGTGTGTTGGTTTTTTATCGTAACAAAAAACCCTTGTCCCTGCACAAGCGTACGTTTGTGTGTGTGTGTGTGTGTGTTGTATTTTTGTTTGTGTGCGTGCGCGTACGTTTGTGTGTGTGTGTGTTTATTTTTTGTCTTAACAAAAACCTTTGTCCCTGCACAAGCGTACGTTTGTGTGTGTGTGTTTATTTTTGTTTGTGTGCGTTTGTGTTTATTTTTGTTTGTGTGCGTGCGTGTACGTTTGTGTGTGTATGTGTGCGCGCGTACGTGTGTGTGTATATGTGTACGCGCGTATGTGTGTGTGTGAGTGTGTATTGGTCTTTGTCATCATCGATACTGTTCAACTTACTGAAGCCAGATATTGGTATATCATCATGTTTTACAACTTTAATTCAAATCAAACTTTCTTTAGCTGCTTTGCAGCATTACACCCAATTGTTACACTAACATTAGAAAATGCCAAGGGAACAACCATTCCTGTATCTATTCCAACTAAACCCAGTCCAGCTGCAGAAACACATTTACCAGCTGAAACTGGTGACATCCCTTACTCCACCCTGTTTAAAACTGTTCATGCAATTTTGTCTTTCTTCCTAATACCTCAAATGTGTTATATTTCACTGATACAAAATCGTTTTTAGTCTCCTTATTTTTTTATTTTACTCTAAGATTAAGACCATTATTGCGTATAGACATTGTCGGAAATAACGGTGGTTCACTTCGTACTTCTTCACCCATAGCTGTCCTATTTACAAATAGAAAATGACAACTTAGACGTTTGAGTTCCAACTGGTTTTATAGATTTGGTCGAACTGTTGTGTATTTTTATTGTATTTCGATGTACATTTTTTTGTTTGCGTTTTAGAATAGAAATGTAATCATGTTTTGATATATTAATACATATTTATTGGCTAACAGTTTTGACAGACTAAAGTACATTTGTTATCAGATAATAAATTGTGAACTCAATAAATAATTTGGAATGACTAGCTTTACAACTTCTCCAATATCCATGTTTGATGGGCCAATTGTAGATTTTGCTAACTTTTTTCACAAATATGTTGTTGCGGCAAGCGAGGAGAAGGATTCACTTTTACATAATAAATTATGTCGATGACAATTTTCATTTCAGTCGGCACGTTATTTTCTATCTAGAAATAATGTGGGCTGTGTGCATAGCTTCGATTATGACGTATGTCTGCTGGTAAAATATACATTCTTATGCACATTAAAGTTTCACCAGTTTCTGGATAAAGGATTGTATAAAGTTCAGGCCTTGTGATTATATTTAGACAAGGTCCTGACTTATGGTTCTTTAGCGGTGTTGATTTTCATGGTCTTCTTATCTTCTCATTATTCAAAAACATAATGTTAATTTTTGACCAAAAGAACACGATACCTTAAATAGTTACACCACCACTAAAACATAGAACGTGCTATTCGATATAAGGTATACATTCCCGTTGTGAGATTGT
>JAECUM010033946.1:0-44488 GCA_016617855.1 Megalonaias nervosa
GTGAGTTGATGGGGTCATCAATATATGGTAGAAAAATTATGGAGGGAAAAAAAATACATGAAATCAAATAAATAAAGTTATAGACATCTTTTCCATGGCAGAAGGCACTGGTGTTATTTTTGTGTAATCACACATAGTCAAATCCTCCTACCCCACACACTGTAATACAGATTTAACATCCTCTGCCCCTCAGTGCCTTATGTTATATATGGAATGCCCCAGTGTGAATATATTCCTTTTCGTATTGAGTTATATGGTGCATTATTGCATATGTTTTATTGTAACCTCATTCATGTAATATAATCTAATAATGATTGGACAATAACATAGTCTGTGGTATTGAAGAAAACTTAATGTGCAGAAACCTTAATTTGGAACATATTGGTTTCGTATTATTTTGAAACATTAGCTTATATTGTAGGAAATCTAGTAACAGTTTTGAGTCTTCAATCATTGGTTAAACAATAAACATTTTTAACTTTTACCAGCAGATAATGATTGATTGCTTGGTCCTGGCATTGGTTCACCTGCTTCTTGCATGCCAGAATATTTTATTTTATCTACCTCCTTCTCAAGATTTTCCACTAAAAAAATAGGGGGTAAAAAATTTAATTAAAAGAAATATTCTCTCGAATAAACAAATATGATATGAAAGTAAGAATTTTCATTAGATGACATAATTTATGCATTATATTTAAAATTGCTTTACATGTGTTAATAATATGAAAATGGACAAATAATATAATTAATTAAAACAATCTTCTGACAGAAGATGCTCATTTCACTCGAATATCACAATATGATGATAATATGATAATTATTAACCTTATGCCTGAAAAATAGGTTTCACATGTTTGATGTAATTCTCCACACTTCTAAATTATGGTATAAACAGATATATATTATGTATCAACTATTACTGATGTAATCATAGATCATCAATTATTTAATGAAATAAATTTTTATATTATTCTCAGATGTGGAGCAATTATGAGAATATATTAATGTAAAATGTAATGTCTTATAGTAAGTATGAAATAATTACTATTTAATTTGATGTGCAGTGAACATATAGTTTACCTTCTGTATCAAGACAAGCATACAGACCACACATTTGTGGCCTTCCACGAAGTTGCTCCAAAATGAGCTGCTGGCTTAAAGGTGGATCACTGGGGTGTGGCCCTCCTCCAGTTTGTGGCATTTTAATTCCATCTAGCCTCTCCTTGGCTAAAAATTGTAGAAGGAAATATATTTTTAGAAATTACGGAACATATAACCAATAACACAATATTTCATGATTGGAAAAAGTGAATGAGAAAATTCACTAATTTTAAAAAGATTTACATAGCTACTGTAATACTGGTGTTAACAAACATTCCTTAATTCAGAAGTGATACAATTTTTATACTGGATTTTAAGTATGTTGGCCAATTTTTTTATCTATGTTTTGAAGGGTGATTTATATTAATTGTTGAGAAAAAAATATTACTTTCTGGATAATAATAATAATAATAATAATAATAATAATAAAGACTTTATTTAAAGAGGGTAACTCAAACAGCTAAGAGCTAATCTACCTTGAGGCCCTGATACAACGGAATTTATTTATTTTAGCTGCATCTCTGAACCCACTGGATATACTGGGTTTGGAAGAAGGAAACAGAGTGGGCATTTCTAATCTCAGCTGGAATACTATTCCAGAGCAAAGTTCCAGAGTAGTGGAAACTTTTTTAAAATAATTCCTTATTTGGTTTGGGAATTTTATACTGTTTGGTAGACATGGATCGCAGGTGGGGAGTATTACCAGGTAGCCTATACTGGAATAGTGATTGTAAATATTCAGGTGCACTATTATTGGATATCCTGTACATTAATTTGGCTTTTCTCAAACAGATTCGGTCTTTAATAGGTAATATTTTTAACTTACCAGCTAAATTTTCCTTGCTTTCTTTCTGTATTGGTATTAGCCCAAATGCTCTTTTCTGAAAATGTGCCAGCTTTGTTAAGTTTTTATCATTTGAATTACCCCATACTGTATTACAGTAGTCTAAATAGAGTTGTATGTAACTGTTATAAAATAGTTTTTGTGCCTTTCAGGGAGAAAGTGTCTTATCCTACTGAGAAGCCATAAACTTGAATTGACTTTTTTACTGATATGTTTGATATGTTCAGTCCATGATAGGTTATTGTCTACCAAAACACCAAGTAGTCTATCACAACACACCATTTGCAAATTTCTATCCTTCCATGTCAGACAAAGTTCATCACTATCAAGTTTTGTTCTTTTTTGCCGTGTTGAGATAAGTAATATTTTAGTTTTACCAGTATTTACCACCATGCCATTGCATGTGCACCAGTTGTCCAGTTTGTTTAGGGCCTTCTGTAAAGAAATTTCGAGTTCATGCTTTGTGTTTTGAATGTCTGACAATGTTGTGTCATCTGCATTTAGATCTGTAGATGATATTGAGTCCCTTAGTACAAGTGGCAGGTCATTAATAAATAAAATAAATAGTAATGGACCTAGTATTGAGCCTTGTGGTACTCCACATCTAATTGTTCCAGGTTCAAACAGAACATTATTTATATAAACATGTTGCGTTCAATCACTTAACTATGAAGCAAACCATCTAACTGTGCTTTCATCACATCAATAGATTTTCAGCTTCTTCAAAAGAATTTCACGATCCACCATGTCAAAAGCTTTCCTGAAATCTACAAATGCAGATCCTATTATTCTACCTTGGTCAAGTGCTTGAAGCCATTTATCAGTTAGGGAGATCAAGGCAGTCTCACATGAATGTTTCTGTCTAAAGCCCGATTGATTAGGGTGTAACAGCAAGTGTTTGGTTAAATACGACATGAATGAGTCATGGACATGTTTTTCAATCAATTTTGAAAAGTTTGGTAGTACTGAGATTGGCCGGTAGTTATCAGCATCATCGTTAGAACCAGATCTGTGAATAGGAGTTACTTTTGCAGTTTTCCATATTTTGGGGACAGATGAGGCTGCAATACTTAAATTGATTATGAATGTTATGCTATCTAAAATAGCAGAGGCAGAAGATTTAATGATTCGTGGACCAATCTGATCAAGTCCTTTAACTTTCTTGGTATCAAGTTCACTGAGACATTTTTTAACAAAGTTTTTTGATACTGGTGGGATAGAGAAACATACCTCCTTAGAGATTTTGCTGCTGCCGAACTTTTTCAGTTCACTAAAGTTGTTTTGAATCACCGGTTCTTTTAACTTTGTGGTATTGTTGGTGAAAAAAATCATTGAAAACATTTGCAATGTCATTGTCATCAGTGACTATGGTGTTATTCACCAGAAGTGAGTGAATTTTGTTTCTCTGATCTTTGTGTATTCCTCCAGTGAGTTCACTGAAGACTTTCCAAATGGAGTTTTTGTTGCTCTTTTTGTTTTCAAGCAATGAATCATTGTAACATGTATTTAAAAATGCAAGCCCTAAGTTGTCTAATAAAAATCCATTATTGAAATTGTATACAGCATTAAAGTCAATAATATGTAATTTTTTAAAATATTTGTCTATGGTTCATTAAATTTGTTCCAGAATATTGGCTTTACTCTTAATTTTTTATGTTGTTTAATTACCTCTTTGCTTTATGTTGTCATACTGCTTTCTTCACTGAAGTACAGTTCTTGGCTCTGGGGAAATGCTAAAAGAGTGAACAGAATTTATTAGGATATTGACCTTAAGCTTTATCTTAACTGACTACTGAAAGCACTTAGAAATGTTTACAAACTGTGATTATATTGTATGATGCTGCAATAAATTCATGATCAAATATATAATCATGAGTAATAATCACGATCACAATTTTAAATGAAACAATTTAGCAAATATTGCATTATGTTTCAAGAAAAATATATATATATATATATATATATATATATATATATATATATATATATATATATATATATAATACAATAAAACCTCTCTTGGAAGACCACCCCTTCTGCCCAAGAATTATGTTCTATCAAGGCAGGGGGTCTCTCACTACAGGTCATATCACTATATAATCAATAAATCTGTGCATTGAGAATATTGTTTTTCAAGACGGGTGGCCTCACATAGCAGCACTATTTCAAGATAGATGTTAATGTAACAGAATTGGCAAACCTTCTTCAGGAAAAATAACATTAAAATTAATTTGATCTCATTTTACTTGATGTAATTTTCTGCATAGCATCACCTATAGTATGATTATCATATATACACCGGATGGCCATGAGTTACTAGTTTAGCTTTACTAGTTCTAATTCTTGAAATTGTCGGAACTGCTGGTTAGTGTGCTATGTTAAAAATACACCGAGGAATTTCACTATTTCAAAACATGGCAGTACCCATGTGATCACATGTAATCCGTACGTCCTTAAAATCAATATTACATGTATTTTTCATTGTAACACCTGGTTTTGTTTAAACAGTGTATGGTTGACATGTACTTTCATGAATGGTTTTCCCATTCTCACTGACAATGGTGGCACCACCTCCCATCATAAGTGGTTACATATGCATTCATTTATAATCTCTCATATAAGTATATGTTGCTGATTAACTTTTTAACAATTAATGCAGGATATACAGCAAGATCATAACATTAGGACAATAATATACCATCATATAAGTATTTTTGGGTTATTACCGCAATAATAAGTAATACCTCTTTCATAACATAGAAAATACATGGCGTCTGTTTAACAATCATTCTTACAATTGTCTGAATTAAACAAGGAAATTAATGTATGTTAAGTTAGCACAAAGAACACAAGATAAACATATATAATATCATGAAAATCATTAGCTTTATTAACTGTTTGCTGATCGCTAATTATAATGCCCGTGATAACATAGCACTCTGTTAAAATCGTGGTATGACTCTTGCATAACATCATTCAACATTATCAGATGACAAACTAGTTAACTTAATTGTTATAATAATATCGAACTTAAGGAGACAATGATTATGTGTAAGAACATTGGTTACATGCTTTTTTATGGAAGAATTTTTTATTCATGGATGCATTTTTAAAATAATGTTTTTACCATAATTCCCAACATTTTCATGAAATCAACCAGTGACTCAGAACTAGTAACTTATGGTCATGTAATATATTAAAGTTAAGTACATGATAGGTGGTGCTATCCAGGAAAAAAATACCGAATACTATGAATACAGCGATACCGTAGGATGCAATTATGCTGTAAATTTGAGGAAAGTTTAGTTATTGACGTACGTAACTGATACCCATTTTCGAGTCTAACATACAGTAATATCTTAATTTAATCAAGCACAGTTTGTTTCAATAGGTGATAAATTATACTGAGTTTTGACAATGCTGGAGTAATCCTTACGCATTAACTGCTTCTGCAACTTCAACCCAGGCCCTTTCCTTGTCAGAGTGTGTAACTCCCCCCATCCCACCACAACCTTTCAATTTCCAAAAAGGACCTTTTCCCTTTTTGAAACTTTCTCAACAAGTAAAATTTTCTCCTTTTCATTCCAATTCCCAGATCTTTTCATTATTTCTTTGTGCTCCATCACTGACATTTACCTACGAAAGAAAAACTAAAACCAGACAACAATAATACTTACAGTTAGTGGGAGTTCGCACGTGAATCCATGGAGATTATCATATGCTCAACTTCCAACGTAGAGAGTCTTCTGGTGTAGTCACTTAAGATTGTAATAAACAACCTCAAATTTCGTCCTTAGTTGAGGATCCTCAGTTGTTGATTTGAGGAAGCATAGTGAAACAGTACCTGAGAAAAATCTCAGCTCGTCAAAAAACTCACGGATTTGAGGTTGAGAATGTCCTCACTTACGATGTTTAGTGAAACCGGGCCCAGAATCTTGAATCAGCAAAGGCTATAGATCACACCATCTAAACAAAGGCTTGCAGTTATCACCCCTATGTGTTAAAGCTCAGTCCAAAGATCAAAGGGAAGCCAGCGGGCTGAGCAGAGCGTATTCTCATCCGTCCCCACGTTGACAGACAGTGAGAGGGACACAGTCAGCTAAGTTTGATTCGATCAGTTCACAGCAATATCCAATTGGAATTGAGAAAGGGGGTGTGATTACAATTCCGACCCAAATGATACTTCATTTGCCTAGAGGGATTGCAGAATGAAGCCACTCATAATTTAGCAGCAAAACTTGGAGGTGTAATCTAAGGAAAGACAAAGCTTCAAAAAGGTCATTAAGTTATTTGCTTGATTTTTGCAGAATATTACGGCATCATAATTGTAATTATTTGTAGCATGTATACTTAATTACTAGGATCATTTAGTATGCAGAATTACCTTTGTAGTGTTTCATTTGCAAGTGTATTTGAGACATGGGCTTGAGCCTACATAGAGAATTATTTGATGCGAGGAAGAATTATGTAGATTATTAGCTTGTGGTCAGAATTAATTTTGTAATTCGCTATTAGGTTACTTCGTAGTAAACTAGTGCATTTATTAATGTGTTATGTTAGAATTTACACATGCTTGAACTGTGAATTTGGAAACATGGTTGAAGTATGTAAGATCCGTTACTATGGATGTATGCGTGTATCAGAGCATGGATATTTGAATATTCGTGTACTTTGTATGAGTTGTAAGGTAAAGAAATGTGTCTGATTATTGTGATACTGTTTAGTATAATGGGATTAGGAATATGTATTGATGTGATGGAATTTATTGATATATGTATGAGAAGTAACTGATACCATGCTTTTTATTATGACGTTTTACCATGTAAGAACGTATGGGTATCTTGATGTGAATGGATGTGTGACAGAAGAAATTTAATAGCCGTTATCTGATGATAGGCTGTGTGTAGTGTGAGATGAGAAGGCTAAGGAAGAAAATTGTACCGTCCTTGTGTTTTCACAGGAAGCTTTTTCAGGGACATAGAATTTTGGGTTCCATTGGGTCCCAAGTCTCAAGAGTTAGAGACAAAATTGAGACTGTAGTCAAGACAGTCAAAGTCAACAGAAGGGTAGTCATGGGAGAGAAAGTGGAGGAGGAGTCTAGAGAAAGTCGAAGTGGAGGAGGAGGAGGAAGAGTTTTGAGAAAAAGGAGGAGAAGGAGTCTAGAGAAAGTCGAGGAGGAGGAGGAGGAGGAGGAGGAGGAGGAGAAGGAATTTGGAGAAAAGTCAAGGAGGAAGGGGAGAAGAAAGTGGGAGAAATAAGTGAGAGAAGGATACACCAGATGAGTAGAAATACAAGGACAGGTGGAAAAATTAATCTCACACTGCTAATCAAGCGATGCAATAGGCTTATTAAAGGGTCAAGCAGAAGGAGTGTAATTGGGAATTTGAGTCATTTGATTATTGAATTGTTATTCAATTCTTATTCATTGAATTTCAACCTTTTGTATATTTAACCATCTAACCATCAGCATTGCTGACTGGGGGCCCAGAGCTTTACATCTATCTTTCACTAAATTTAACTTCCAACAAAATACAGCCTGGGTGGGACTTCTATAACAGTTTAAATAAAACATGGGAGCACCCCACCCCAACCATAACAATCCCCCACACAACTCCTTTGGCTGGTCATTTAGGGATTAATAAGACTTATCACAAGGTCCTGAATCACTTCTATTGGCCAAAAATTAAAAGAGATGTTTGTAAATACTGAAGATCTTGTCATACTTGTCAAATGGTAGGAAAACCCAATTAGAAGATACCTAAGGCTCATTTGCAACCTATTCCTGCATCTGACAAACCATTTAGCAGAATAATGGTAGAGTGTGTTGGTCCCTTACCTAAGACCAAGTCAGGTAGCCAATACTTGTTGACCATAATGTGTGCATCAACAAGATTCCCAGAGGCAATTCCTTTGAGAAATATTAAAACTAAAACAATAGTAAAAGCTTTGATACAGCTTTTCACTCAATTTGGTCTTCCCAAATCTGTCCAATCTGATCAAGGGTCAAATTTTTTGTTTTGAATATTCTAGCAAGTCATGTACAAATTAGGCATCCAACAATTCAAGTTTTCTACCTATCACCCTGAGAGCCAAATGGCTTTAGAAACATGTCATCAAACTTTGAAAAATATGATTCGGTCATATTGTTTTGATACAGGTAAAGACTGGGATGAAGGCATTCATATACTATTGTTTGCTCTTAGGAAATCAGTTCAAGAATCTTCAGGATTCAGTCCCTTTGAACTAGTTTTTGGCCATACTGTGCATGGACCACTGAAGTTGTTAAAAGAGAAACTCCTTTCTAATGAAGATACCGAAATCAATCTTCTCGATTATATTTCCAATTTTAAGTATAAGTTGTCAAAGGCTTGTGAGGTTGCAGGAACTAATCTGCACTCTACTCAGTCAAAAATGAAATTAAGGTATGATAAAATTACAAAGGAAAGGAGTTTTC
The DNA here is from genome assembly GCA_016617855.1 of Megalonaias nervosa. Taxonomy (NCBI): domain Eukaryota; kingdom Metazoa; phylum Mollusca; class Bivalvia; order Unionida; family Unionidae; genus Megalonaias; species Megalonaias nervosa. Next base: position 8,400 of record JAECUM010033946.1, read on the forward strand.
AGCCTGGTGACAGAGTTCTGGCTTTCTTGCCCATACCACAAAATCCTCTTCAGGCCAAGTACTATGGTCCTTACACAGTTGAAAAGAATGAAAATGATTTAAATTATACCATAAATACTCCTGAGAGGCAAAAATAAAAACAACTTTGCCATATAAATATGTTAAAGGAGTATGCTGATAGAGATAGCCTTGTTAATCAAGCAGTCAGTATAGTTGTACCTGGAAAATGTTGAGAGAGATAGCCGGGCTAATCATGCAGTTAATTTAGTTGTACCAGTCTCACACACTGAGGATTTAAGCGAAGGAATGCAATCGGACACTATCGATTTTGGAGTAACAAATCTTCAAAATTCAGAAATTATGAATAATCTGGACCAGAAACTTTCACATTTGAAGCAACAAAAATGAATGAACTTAAACAGTTATTACTTGAATATGAGCACTCAATTCCAGATGTTCCTACAAGAACAAATAAAATCTTCCATGATGCTGAAATTGTAAATTCCACACCTGTGAAACAACACCTGTACAGGATGAACCCTCTCAAACAAGAATGCTTGAAAGCAGAAATTCAGTATATGCTGGAGAATGATTTCACTGAGCCAAGTAAAAGTGACTGGAGTTCACCATGTATACTTGTTCCAAAACCAGATAATATTTTCTGCATGTGCACTGATTATACATAGGTGAACAGTGCGACTAAAACAGATTCATTTTCATTACCAAAAATTAATGACTGCATTGATAAAATTGGAAATGCAAAGTATGTCATCAAATTTGACGTTCTGAAAGGATTTTGGCAAATTCCACTGACATAAAGGACAAAGGAAATTTTGGCATTCGTGACTCCAGATGGGCTTTATCACTATAAACTGATGCCGTTTGGGATGAAAGGTTCGCCTAGTACTTTTCAACATTTAATGAACATGATTACATCTGGTCTAGATAATTGCAATGTTTACATCGATAATATCATATTCTGCAATGACACCTGGAAAGATCATTTAGCAACAATTCAGAAATTCTTTGACAGATTCACTGATGTAAATTTGACAATTAATTTATCCAAAAGTGAGTTTTGCTGTGCTTGTGTAACATTTCTAGGACGTATTGTGGGACATGTACAAGTTAAACCTATAGATGCTAAGGTCAAGGCTATATCTGAATTCCCTGTGCCTATCAGTAAAAAGCAACTGATGCGATGTGTGGGTATGGCTGGATACTATCGGAAATTTTGTTCCAATTTTTCCATAATTGCTGAACCCCTGACAAATTTATTGAGCAAGAAAACAAGTTTCATTGGTCTGAAAAATGTCAGGAGGCTTTTGATAAGTTAAGGCCATACTTAAGAGTGCACCAGTTCTTACAGCTCCAAATTTCAGCCAATCATTTAAACTGTCTGTTAATGCAAGTGATGTTGGGGGCTTAGAGCAGTATTGATTCAAGATAAAAATGGTGTTGATCATCAAGTGTGCTATTTTTTCTAAGAAATTGAATAAGCACCAGAGAAAATTATTCCACAATCAAGAAGGAAGGTTTGGCTTTGATACTGGCATTACAACACTTTGAAGTCTACATTTAATTTCAGCTCCTTCTCCAATTACTGTGTTTAGTGATCACAACCCCCTTACCATCATCGGCAAGAAAAAAAACAAAATTCAGAGATTATTAAGGTGGAGTTGTTGTTGCAGAAGTATAATATTGACATCAGGCACATCAAGGGAAAAGACAATTTAATAGCAGATGCACTTTCACGTGTACAGAAATATATGTTTCATGTATACTTTGTGTCATTCATAAGATTTCATCTTATGTTTTTTTTTACCACAAGTATATTTGACTTACAGTAAAAAGAAAGCTCTATTGTATAAATCTTTCTTTTCTTTATGAAGGGAAGTGTTATGTATATTTAATTGTTTATTTGTTAGTTTAAATTGTATATGATTACATGCTATTGTAATGTAATATTGTATTCTGGAACTGACCTTATCCAAAATTGAATTCATTTCTGCTTGACCTGACTGACTCTTTATAATTTATTTGAATTCATTTATGGCAACAACTAATACATAGCTAAATTGTTCTTTATGTGTATGAACTTAATATCAGGATTATTATTCAGGTAAACAAGAAGGAGTAAATATGTTGATTTGGGTCAAGGTTTTGGAGATTCCTAAGTGAATTTTACAGATTATTGTGTTGTAAATAAACAAGGCTCATCACATCATTCTAGAAGGTTATTTTCCATTAGGTAATGTCTTTTATTTTTAGAAAATGCTAATTGTGACTACAGGTCAAGTAGAGAAATATATAATCTTGTGATTGTGAGGATTTAGTCAGTCATGCTTTAATACTGAGCACCTTCAAGTTGTATTATGTTGTGACCAGTTTGGGCTGAATTTTATTTTCTTCAAATTATTGAATTCAAGTGATTATTTTCTCTGGAAATACAAAAGTGCTCTGATAAAATTCTTGGATAAAGACATTCACTGGAATTTATACTGAATTCAAACCTGGAATAATATTTCTGTGATTCAACAAGAGACTCTTGATACATCAACACTTTAATAGTTATCATAGACATGTCATCAACTTCAGTTTTGGATCTCTTCAGGACTCGAACTGAGTTCTATTCAGGACTTTTTATTATTAGGACTTGTGTCTATAAATCTTGGATTATTTTGGGATTTAATTCGCAATACCATAAGTTCTTTTTTTTGTCATTTTCACTTTGTATTCTTGGGAAATAAATTATCTGTTAAATTTTACAAAGCTTGTTGTCTTTCACTCTTTTCTGTTACTTATTTTAAGAGCACTGACTTGTAACAGGAGAAAGCAATATGTTTCTTCATTTTGATATGAACTGACATTGACTGAACTACAACATGTATCAGCTTCCTGTAAATATATGTAAATAAGCATCCTGAACAACGCAAGAACAATTCAACAATACCAAAAATCATTGGTCATCCATTTTCATTAAAAGACTTGAAAGCTATTATGGACCACCACCCTTTATTACTTATAACACCCCATAAAACACCCTGTATACATGTCAGCATTCATAACTTGATTACTACACATTCTTGCACCAGTATTACATTTCCGGTTTCTAGCAGACTGGTTCCCACTGGTGACAGTAATCTGAGGTGAATATGCCCAAATATAATGATTCTTTTTGTCTTAAAAACACAAATAACAATTTTTTATTTTTCAAAATTGATAGAATGTAACTGAAACTAGTACATGCTGGAGACAGTGTTTAAAATGGTATTTTTTGTCCTACTGCCTGTAAAATCACATGTATGCTGATGGTCAATCAAACAAATGCTGATATTTGATTCAAATGTTAATCTAATCAAGCCATAATTTATTCCCTCTTCCTCTATCAAAAATGTCAAAGATAATCTTAAAACAATCAATCCTTGATTCAGCTATGTCCACCTAACGGTCACATCAGTGACCTGTTGTCTCTGCCCAGTTCATAATGATTTTGCATAGGTGCCGATGTGTAAATAGTAGTCTAGCAAATGTCAATCATTGGTTCATATAGTGAATTTGTCATGGACGGCATATGCTCAGTAGGAAATTATGACAGGTGAATAAAGGCCAATTAAGACATGCTCCGGTCAAAATAAATGTGCATCATAAAAATGTACAGGTTGGAATTTCCATGCATCAGAAATTGGTAAAATTTAAATTCCACATGTTAGAACCAGATGGTATGCATTTATTGAGAGACCTGATTAGCAACATTGAGGTTAATCACAGGCGTGGAGGGACATATGTATATTCTTTTGGATGGACAAACTTGAACATGGAAACCAAAGAGACAACTGCAAACTGCACAGACATTCTGCCATCATATAATGCTCTGGCAGAGTGGAGTCAATGTTATCTGCAGTTGGATTTGACTTACTTGTAAGTATATATAGCTATGTCATGCTTCTGCTAATGAGAGGTCAACAAAACTTGTCTTCCTCAAGGTGTTATGTCAACAGAGTCTTTCATTTTTCATTATAATAACCAGTTAAAAATTGTATTCTCAATATCTGATCTATGCTTATGGCAATAATAAAAAAGTTATTCACTAAAACTCATTTATCTTAAATTCTGATTAAGCAACTTTATCATTATAACTTAGGTCTGAAGGGTATTGTCTAATCTATGTATTCTTGCTGTCTTCAGTTTTCATCAATATTTGTTTTGAAAGTTTAATTTATCCCTCTGAAATGAAGTTACATAATACATAGGCATAAAAACCTATACAAACTACAGCTGCCTTCCCTACTTACTTTCCTGTGCAAGTCCCCTCAACTTCTGTGAATAGCTTCTGTTTCACTGTATTCAGGAGATTGGGCCCAAAGTATCTGGGATGGAGCAAAATTTCGTGCTCTAAAGAAACCTGGAAAAGAGAGATAATTAATAAGACATTTTATCGATATTAGCCTATGTAAAACTGATGCAAAGAGATATAGCTGATAACTGACAAACTTATCTACTACCAGTAACAGAACTATCAGGGACCAAAGCTTTGAAGAAAAATTCTCAAAGGACCCACCTTTCTTCTTGTAAATGCATTCCCATGATGCACCTCATTTACCTGCAGAACATTCCCACTTTTTATACTGTGGTCAGCCACAGCCAATCTGCCGAAGAGCCAATGGCCAGACTTAAATGAACAGGCATGAAGCCAGTATCAGCTACTCTGACATACTTGTGTGTGTGGGATTTGGATTTTTGATGTAACTTTAACAATTTTCCAGTCATATCACTATGATGTCTGCAGTTTGGCAGTTTATAGTAATGTTTAACACTGGGCCTCATGCTGCAGACATGTAGCATCATGTCCCATCATGTCACATTATCCTGACACCAGGCTGACTAGTCCTAACACTAACCTCTCAATGCTAAGCACCAAGTGAGGCAACTGCTAGAACCATTTTTATAAGTCTCTGGTATGACTCGGCCAAGGTTTGAGCCGATGACCTCCCACATCTGAGGCTGATGCTCTAACCACTTAGGCCACCAGAGTGGTCTCTGTGATGTACTTCAGAGAAACTGATGTTCTATTGAGTATTTATGTAAGCACCTGTAATTGTCTGGCAATTAAATGATGCCCCATTTTTGCTATAACAGTTTAAATCAAACTGGTGATGATGCAAATATAAATCATAAAAATAATCCAATATTTCCCAGAGACTGATTTAGATAACAATGTCAAATCATCAATATACCATAATAATAGTAACTGATTTTTAAGTATGTGTGATGTGTACTTGGGAAACTAGAGGATCAGTAGAGACTTTTTAAAAGTGTGCAGAAAAGTATGTTGAATTGGAAAAATAAGTCAACAAAAACTGTTTTCATTTTTCTGAAAACATATGCATGTTGAAAATAACATTAATCCTAACAAATTGCAAAAGAAAATTGGCACATGTTCCATTCGACTGGCAATATTTGAGTATCAGTACCTAAAGCCTGTGAATTCATCCCGACTAAAGTTCACATCTGCAGCCTCAAGCTATTAGGTGCTGTACATGTAGCACAATGAATTCATCTTTTCTACAGAGCCCCCAATTTTATCCCACCTTTATTCCTTAGGTCCAACTCTTAAGGCATTTAACTGTGTTCGCTAATTAACAAAACAAAGGTCCTGGTGGCTAAAGTGAGTCAAACAGAGCCACCATTAAATGGCCTAAAATGCTGAACAAAACTCACTGACAACCAACTGGTAATCTGTTTAAACGTATTTTGGTTATCTTCTCATCGATGAGAATTGCAGATAAATATATGATAACTATACATCTGTAATCTGTATACTGGAAGTACAACCAGAATGTCAACATACATAAGGGGGCACCACCTACCTTCCAAAGATGGAAAGACCATCAAGTTTATATGTGTATCGATATGTATCGTATCGCAGACGTGTATTGTGAATCGTACTGATACGCGGCACAAATGTATCATTTCACCCCTACTCAATATAATAAGGCTTTGTTTGGCTTGGTGTTTTATGGTATAACAACACATGAAGTTTATTTAGTACCTTAAAAAGTGGAGTAATGTGCATTGCCCATGAAGACACCATGGTATCCAACCTAGACTGATCCAGTGGTACTATCAGAACCTGCTCTCTTTTAACTACTGAGCTAGGTCTCCTAAATAATAATTACTAGAATGTATATGCTTTCATTCAAGTTTACAGTCTTGCATTTGTAATTTTGTTATTAACTTAGTTATTAAGTAAAAGAATTTGTCCATAAGGAATCTTTTATATTTTCATAAATGGTAAATCATTTCTTTTTCACAAGTAATTTATTCAGAATCAGGAAAGAACCTTTCACATTTCTCAGTCAACATTCTGTAAATGTCAGTGCCTGGAAAAAGAAACTGGGAAACTATGAATTCAATTATACTGGACATGAAAATACTGACACATAATGATTCATTACTTTGTGAATTTGATGTATTTTTTAGTTAATGTAAATAGGCCTTAGTGCTACATTACTGAACCACATTCTGCAAACCCAATCAAAAGATTAGTCAAGGAGAACACATCACTTATTGTAAGGGTGACGCTACCAGGCAAAGTGGGTGACTAAATCACCTAAAAATTGTAAACTTCGCCTTCTTCTGTCAGGAAAGTGAAAACGACTTCGTCCTTATATCTTTTAGAGGCACATTGAATGACTGTCCTTTCTGAGATGCTCCCTTGCTTATCCAGGTTAGTTCCAGTGTTATGTTATAGCTCAAGGCAAAATGTAGGCTTCAATCCATCAAATAGTTGGTGTTGATATCAACAAACTCTTGCACATCCACATGCATGAGTTTTTATAGCTGATTGACTATTAATCCTTTCCCGAGTAAGGTAACAACAATCACAGCCCAATATCCACAAGTTATCCTTAGATGATAAAAACATACTAACTTGTGTTTTGAAACTTAAACTTATGTTAATAGCAATTTGTATTTTAAGAATAAAATTGGTAACATGAATATTTTAGCTGCTGCATGTACATTATTTTCTTCATAAAAATCAGTTTGGAAGTGAAAGTGAATCTGTCATGGGGAAATAATGACCGATATCACTGTGTCTGGAAGTACCACTTTATCAGACTGTCTCTTTTCACAAACCATTGGACAAATATATTCAGGAACATATACACTTCACAGAAAGCAAAGTCAAAATATTACGTTATTGAAGATTTAGCTTTAAATGCAATTATGTAGATCAGAAACATATGAAACAATGCTATGATGTGGAATTCGAGAGACACTGTACTGTCAAGGTTGTATTCTGAAATAAAATCATTTTTGTGAAAATACGAAGAAAAGAAAAACAGCCAAGCAAATACTGTTTAACCAATGCCTAATGCTACTACATGTACGTGACAAATAATAAAACCTTACACATTTGCAATTCTATCAATGGACTGTTGTAACGAAGCTATAAAGCGAGTGGTTATATTAAGAAAACCCCTCTTTCTGAAAAACAGATGTACTTGCTTCTTGCCTGAGTCAATTCAGTTGAATAAAAGGGGTTAGTTCATTCATATACTGACTTTAATTCTTCAATGTATTGACCATGAACAGTTACAGTAAAGTTTTATTGGCAACCAAGAAATTCGGACAAAAACTGAATCAGAAATGCGTGCATTAGCTCTCATGTACATGGTACAGGGGTTGTTTCAAACAAGTTTAGAAAGCTTTTCAACTGCCATTTTATAGTGAACTTTCAGAAAGTAGAAAGAATATTCTTGATTAAGGATAGTTGATTACGCATTTGTATGAACCTGAAATTACAATACTGTAATCTAGTTTACTCGGTTAAAATTCATTATAATGTATAGCTTATGTTGTTCTCTTTTTAAGTCATACTGCCAAAATACACTGCATATGAATATGATAGTTTCTAAACATGCACCAAATGTATTTATAATATGGATAGAACTAAGAAAATTTTCTGATTGAAAATAAAGTATTGTTAAAAACCAACGTTAAATGCAAATATGCATACTAGGAAACAGAGGGCATAATTAAAATATGAGAATGAAAACCACACATACACGCATATATATATATATATATATATATATATATATATATATATATATATATATGCACACACACACACACACACACACAGAAGGAGGAGTCACTTCTCCCTAAAATTCAAGCCTATTGACAGCTATAAGCAAGAGCTTTTTATTTGTTTATAAATGTTTAATAAATGAACACAAATTCACAATTAAAACCAGGGTAAGAGTAAAAACTGGTCATCATAGTGTTATGTATATTTAATTTACATTGTTTGTTTGTTAGTTTTTTTTACTATTTTTTTAAAAATTTTATTACATGTTATTATAATATAACATTGTATGCTGGACTTGACCTTGTCCAAAATTTATTTCATTTCTGCTTAACCCGAATTTACTTCTTTTATTTTATACTGTGTAAACAACTAACACTTGAACTAAATTATTCTCTATGTGTATGGGTTTATATTCAGAAATATTATTAACAGAAGTAAATAAGTTTATTTGGGTCTAGGTCTAGGTTTAGAAATTTCCTTAGTGTATTTTACATAATCCAGGTTATGGTTTTTATTTTGTAAACATCAAGATCATTATAGATGGTTATTTTCCATTGGGTAATAGAGGTTTTTTTTCAGAAACTGTGAATTGTGACAACAGGTCAAGTAGAGAACTATAGAATCTTGTAACTGAGAGGTTTTTTTTCAGTCATGCTTTAAGATCTAGCACTTTGAAGTTGCATTTTATGCTGTGTCCAGTTGGGCTGAAATTTATTCTTCAAATTATTGAATTTAAGTGATTTTTTTCTCTGGAAATACAAAAGTGCTCTGATAAAATTCTTGGATATAGACATTCACTGGAATTTATAATGAATTAAAACCTGTAATTATCTTACTGTGATTCAACAAAAGACTGTTGGCACTAAAACACTCTACAAAATATCAAAGACACAACATCGCCATCAATTTTTGGATTCATTCTGGACTTCTACTGAATTTTATTCAGGACTTTAAATTATTAGGACTTGTGTCTGTAATTCTTGGATTATTTTCGAATTTAATTTTAAATACCGTAAGATCTTTTTCTCATTTGCACTTTGTTTTCTAGGGAAATAAATTTTTTGTTGAATTTTATAAAGCTTGTTGCCTTTCACCCTTTTCTGTTACTTATTTTAAGCGCATAGACTCATAACAAGTTTTCTAATCAGTGTAAGGATTAAACATGAATATCTGTCACAAAAGAAATTATATCTTCTTGAAACTCTGAAATGGTTTCAAGAAAACATTGATAAAATGTGTAGGGATTTGCTAATAGTGAGAGATCCTACACTGACACTCTGACTCCTTGAAACTAATTTTTAGTTTATTTAAATATATTGTTTTTATTATTTGAAGCATTTTGTATCAACTACAATTATAACAGAAAAATTATGATCTAGTTAGCTATTTTGTGATGATTCATTTTAATCATTGGAAACATTTCAACCACCTTTTTAGTCCCATTTCAAGCACTTAATTCAAAATATTGTTTGTTTTCTTCTTTATGGGTAATATTTAAATAACACCTATGCATCTGGTTCATGATGTTACCATTTAAGCCAATCATATTTCACTGTTAATGTGTGTGCGGCATAGTCAGGATGTTTTGCATATGAGTTTAATGTGCATTTGATCTGCTTGGACAAATGTACAACTCTTCTATAGTTTAAGATTCCTGAAGTTGAATCGAGTTAATAATAAGTAGGAACTTACTTCTGCACCAACCACTGTTCTCAGATTAATGAAGGAATGTATCAGAGTTGCAAACACCGTATCTCTCAGTAAACAGATCACATTGCATATGAGCATTTATCCCATTTGAAAAGCAGAAATTGTCACCAGAACATTATGTTCAAAATAATACTAATTTTGGACACATGGGATACTACTCGTGTTTTCATCACTTGTGATGTGTCAGCCTATTCTGCACATAACTTTGAAAAGATGTAATGTTTACGTAACAGGCAATGGAAATGAAATGCATTATTTTGGACTCTTTCTGTAAGCATTTCACAGAGGAACTAGGTCAGATTTATACCTGGTTTTACAAAATTCAAAATAACAATGCCACTAAATGGCAACAGGTATGAAGCAAACTAAACCAATTTTGTAAAAAACATTAGTAAAAGTTCAACATTTTATATTTAAAAAAAGTTATTATGTTGAGAAACAACAGTAAATAAGAAGTATTGTGTTTACAACATCTAGTTTATGGGGAAAAAAATTACTAAAGAATATAAAAGCAGACTGTATGCCCGGGAGTTTCTTGACAATCCATTCAAGTGGCAAGTTGACAAGTTGATTAGCAGATGATAAAAGATGCAGTATTCTTCTAGGGTAAACATTTCTACCTTTTAATTAATGTATTTACATTTATGATTCTAAAAGATAAATATTAAATAGGTTTTCTGGGTTACAAGTTCAAGGTCATGAGATGGGTCTTCATGTTGACATTTAAAAATCACATTTTCATATGCATTTAGAAAAAAAATGTGGATATTTTTGTAAACATTATAAATATTACATATCTAAATTTAAAAGATGATCATTCTTTCTTGATACAAATTGTGCTTTTGACCAAAAACAACACATGATAGAATGTTTACAGAACGATGTACTGTTGTGCAGAATAGTATAATGCACAGAATAGGCCAAAATAATGGATAGTTTAAACATATAGTTGAATCCGTGTTAATTGATTTCACTATTTAATACCATTTTGTATTTTTCTGCATGTTAATAATTAATAGATTCTGTATCTTTGTCATTAGTGATTTCATTACACACTGGCATTATAGTTTTATCATCATGTGTGGATGTATGTTTATCATCAACTTTCTTAGCCAAGTGTTTTAACGGATTCCAGGATTACTTGGACCATAACTAACTCAGCCTACCCAAATTGGTCCATAAAGTACTCAGCCCACAATTTATCTAATATTTAATGCAAATTTCCACCATTCAGTATCATGAGTTACAAAGGAGAAATTAGGGTTTCATAAAAAATACTTTTTCACTAATTACTGCAAAAACATCACAACTTCCACCATTCAGTATAAAGAGTCACAACAGGGTTCCTGCCACAAAGTTAGAAAAAGATTTAAGACCTTTTCCAGACCCCCCCAAAAAATTTCCATATCTAATAATGTGACAAGTTTTTTGACCTGCATAGCTGACATGATGCTTTAGTCTTAAATTTGGAAGGCCCTATCCAGGCTTTGAAGGCATCTGCTTCTTCCCACGAGGGTTATAAACACAGTGTTCATACAGTCTTTAATTATCAGGTCCACATAGACACAAAGAATGATCTGTCAAAGTCTGTCAAATCAAATAAAATCCAATGAAATTAAAATGAATACTCACTAGCACAACACAAAACTTAATTAATGAAATAATCCATGAAACAGGGTTAATACAGATCAGAAGAGCTGAAATTCATTGGCTTTTCAATGACCAGTTTTCAGTGACTACTCATGGTATCAAGTGTTCTGCTTTAGCTACTAATTTAAATACAAGAAACAAATACAAAAAACAATACAGAAATAAATAAATGTAATATGAAAGGGAAATGATATTTTAAAAAAAAGTCATTGTAAACCAGATGTTAACCATTGTCCTTTAGCTTCTATATTTTCTTCTCCAGCTGCAGCTCCGGTGCTTTCACTTCAGAGATGTTGCCAGGATTTTATCCCGAGTTGGGTTGGGTTTACCCACTTGTTACAAAAATGGGGGGGGGTTAGAACAAAAAGAAGGGAGAGGAGGAAATGGCCATAGTTTACTATATACCTAACACTACAATATTCATCTATCTTTCTTCCAGCTACACTCTGTTAGAGTCCTAATGAAATCAAAATCTTTAAAAGATGTTACCTCTAGTTGTATATGTATTAATCTGTTTTTCTGAGCTTTATCTGTTCCTCACCAGTGAATGAATACTGTTCTATGCTGAGATGCCCCTCCTGATGGGGCATATACATAGCTAGTTTAGCCAGCTGGAACAAATTTGGAAACTGTTCCTTATGTACATTTTTCAACTGCTTTTTGATACTTTAGCTCCAAACTAAGATTTTTCACTAATGTAAGCTCCGCCTATGTTTTGCTTTTTTCAAAACCTTGTTCTGATAGTGGTGTTTTGATCAAATAAATATATTTACTTCCTAATTTTATTTTTAGATTATTTATTAAATTGATCTGAACCCTTATAAGGCTATATGTAGTTATGCCCGAGGTATTTTGAATGATGTATTTTTAAGGAGAACTGTTAACTTGTTTGGCTTTACCCTCATTATTACATATTTATGTTTTTGTTTTCTTTTTCCACTCATAAATGCTTAATATATTACACCAAAAGCTGATTAAAAATTGAAATCACAATTTTCCGGACTTTATGAATTTGCAAACATGTTAAAAATATAAACACTTTTTATAGTGAAATACCACTGAATGGAATACTGTCCTCTCATTGGTTAAACGAAAATGATGTCCTGCAATTCTTTATAACCTATTTTCAGTTGGCCAATGAGAAGCGGTATTCCATTCAGGGCGTTCTTGCATATTAAGTGGGCGCGATCAAGGCATGTCGAGCAGTAGCATGGGAAAATGATCTGGCATTCCTTAAAGATATGATAGCAAGCCAAACTTTGGATACACATAAAAAGTCAAATGCCTGACCTAAACATCGGTACCAAATTTATTACACTACGCGAAATGTAGCTTGAAATATTATCGTTTTTTAAAAATAGGTCGCGCGAGAAAGGAGAGAAGTGTCCTCCCTTGTAGTTATTAATACATGTATGACAGGTTAATTGTAAGCAACGATACGAGCCCCTGTGCTCAGTTCAAAGCTCAATTTCAGTAAAACTGCATCAGCTAAAATTCTCACTTTTAACGCTTTTCTAGCTCCAATAATCTGATGTAATTCATAGCTTTAAAATAAACTGCCATCACTATCATCAGCCAGCAGGCCTATTGACTGAACTGAATCATCTAATATGAACCGCACTAGGATTCGGCATTAGGATTGTCTAAGTAGTCTGTATTTTAAACATGCATTTGTAAAATTTACTCGATGCATGGTTCTAACTGTGACAGAATGTCTTTCCAGGACCCAATGTGACAATTAAACTTAGTGAAGGGAAAGAGTGTTGATGACATCATGTGAAAGGTAACAACGAAAACTTAAGACTTTTTCCAGACTTTTTAGTCATTTTAAAAATTTTTCAGACCTTATCAGGGCCTGGAAAAGCAACTGACCTTATGCGAGATGATAGATTGCTCCGCCTACTAAATCACATGACATGATCCCCTGCTAACCTCCGACAAACATGCAGTATATGGCAAAGAAATATGTTTCAGCTTAAGTGATATGTTTACTGAAAATGATTTGTATTATTCTTAATCTTAAAAATGTAAAATTTCAAAGTTGCATAAATTATACTGCAGTAGACAATATTTACATTTGTGCTTCAAGTTCGTATAGTAATAATCTTAGGTTTTCTTCAGTAAATGATAAAATTAAATTTTAAAGCTGCTCGAGAACTTTTTCATGTGCAAGGAAATTTGCTCCAAAAGATGCTAATGTATTTAGTATATAATCTTATCCTTATTAATTTTATCTGGCTTATGTTCATGCTGCCTTAGAAATAAATGAATTAAAAATTGATAACAAAATCGTAAATATTTACTGTTTAGAACTATACTGTTATACATAATAATTTTAAAGTTCTACTATGTTCGTCAGATGGAAATCTGACCAATGAAGTCTGTTGATGTAAGCATGTAAAAGCATGCTTAATATATCAGTAGATCATTATCTGAAACTATTGTTTATGTATTTTTATTATTATTACATTTTTGTATCCCCACCCCTCCTTTTGTCCAATGAGAAAGTAAAGAGTCACTCAAAAGTCTGAAAGATCGAGACGATAAATCATTGTTTTTAGGACATGCCAACATTAAAGTGTAAATTTTCAAACTTTAAAATCAATACAGTTTGGGTTCAGTGCTTCCTACACAAGAAAAAATAATATACATCAAAGCCTGAAAGTTGGAGGGTTCTCCACCCATGTTCTAGACATGTTTATTTTTACATATATTTATAAATTTTTTAATTCTTTATTTTCCTTCAAGCCATCAATGGGACATGCTTTTCTACATAATTTTATGCAAACAAACATGTTGTAATTGCCATCAACTGTTTCCTTATTCAGCTGCTCATACACGGGACCACAAAAAAGTCTTTATCCATCGCTGTTTTGTCTATGTTTTGGCAAAAGGAATAAATCTAATTCCTCCATTTAGACAATTTAGATATGGACAGTTGGAATTACAAGGTTCCCACTGCCTTTGTTTCACCCTTATTGATTGAGAAATCAACAAATCATTGCAAAAATTGTAATTACTTATCATAATCAATTCATTATTGCCACAAGCAGCTTGTCGGAAGAAAATTGCGGATGTAAGCAATGCCTGGAGGTGTGTCTAATTTACATTCGCTGATTGGTCAATTGATCAGCATGTTTGACAAGTGGCAATAGGTCAATTTTCAAATTTAAGACTTTCCAGAATTCCAGACCCGTGCAGGAACCCTGTCACAAGTAGAAATTATGGTTTCACTGAGAATACTTTACTTATCATCACAAAAACATTCTATGGAAGTTCAGGTATTCATCCAGACAACTACCTCTTATTCCAATTAACTATTTCATCATGTCATTAAGTGTATAATGTATGTGTGTGTGTGTGCATGATTTGGATTTTTAATGTAGCTTTTTAGCAATTTTTCAGACATATGATGTCTGCAGTGTGGCAGTTTATAGTGATGTCTAGCACTAAGGAATCATGCTGCACACTCATGGCATCATGTCCCACCCAGTCATATTATCCTGATACCGGACAAGCCAGTTCTAACACAAACTCTTAATGCTGAGCACCGAGCGAGGCAGCTGCTACTACCATTTATAAGTTTATGGTATAATTTGGCAGGGGTTCAAACCCACAACCCCGCACATCCAAGGCTGACATTCTAGCCACTTAGGCCACCAAAGCAGTAAAGTGTATAAAGAACAGATGTCCAAAATATTGTGAAGTGAATTTATTTTCTAAGGCATGTACTCAAAACTAAGAACATATGCTTCAATCATATTTTTATCATTTCAGTGTTTATATTTATATTATTTTAAAGATGTTATAACATCACTTGATCAAAAGAAAGAAAACTCAATCAAAATGTACTTAAGATGTCAATAATGTTCAACCAAATTAATGATTTCATGAATTTCAATTATTATTATAAACATATAGAACAATCCATTATATTCTTTATTATTTTTATGGTTTCTAACCAAAAACAGGAAAAAGAAATAAAGGTTCATGAAAACACTGTATCCTTCCATTTTAGTCTTATCTTACATATACCATTTACAGACATTAACCACGTCCGGTCCATCACGTGCTTGTAGTTATTAATAGAGTGGATGCAAATATTGTGGTCAACAACAGAGAAAGTGAAAGCTTACAGCATTTACATACATCAATGAATGATTAAAACTAGTCTACATATATAAATATACCTCCAAGGATATATTTAATGTGTATATTTTAATTTTTTTTCTAGTGTATTTGAGTAAAAGGACTTGCCACAAATGAGTGTGGCACCTTGGAACTGAGAAGTACTATAGTCCCACATGTAAGATCTTGACGCTGATATTTATGTTTTGGGCATCTGGGTCTTACTGCCTAACTAACGGTGCTGTGTAGCGTGTTTTGTTGTCAACTAACAGTGTAACGAAAGTCAAATTTTCAGGAATAACTGACACAACTGGCAATCAAAAACGACTCTTTTCTACAAAGTAAAGTTATAGTGTTTTAGTCGGACTTTACTGACTCTGATGTCTTTTCTCCAATAAATTCAAATTCTCACCAAAAAAATGGACCTGTTTTCAAGTTTTGTTGGCCTACATTTCAGTTGGCTGGAAAGCTATCAAAGCCAGGAATGCCGAAATCAGGTTAAGTTGAAATATTATTCTTTAATGAAACAAATAAAAATATATTATGCCTACTGGAACTGTAAGCAACGTTTCGTTTCGTTCAAGAAACATATCCCCCACATGAACCTACTTGAACATACTTTGGCATACCTCGACCAATGTCGCATTTCAAGAATTTCAAATGTATGTCAATGGAACATGAAAATGCATCCATTTGCTAGTGTCAGATTTTGATTCCACCAGGATAAAAACAGCACAGTAAGTATATTAATTACATATAAATTTGTGGAAGGGTGTCGATATGGGCTGCCAAGTGTGTGAGATATTCCTGAAACTTTGACTACTCGTTCCGATGTCAACCGACATCGGAACACGCTATACAAGGCCGTTATTTGGGTAGTAAGACGCATGGGGTTCGTTACAAAGAAAATTAAGAGTATCTGTCCATGAATCAAGGGATGAGGGGGGTCTAACCTGTGTGTTATATTCTTACAGGTTAGACCCCCATTCCTTGATTCATGGACGGATACTCCTAATTTTCTTTGTAACGAACCCCTGTGGTAAGATGTAGCACTAAAACATAAATGTGATACATGATACATTGTAGGACTAAGAAGCACTATAGATTATTGATTAGTACTACAATGTAAGACATAGCACATGTTGTTTTTGTTTAAGTGCTATGTCTTACTACCCAAATAACGGCTTTGCATAGCCTGTTCCTATGTCAGTTGACATCGGAACGAGTAGTCAAAGTTTCAGGAATATTTCACACACTTGGCAACCTATATCGACACTCTTCCACTAATGTATGTGTAATTAATATACTTACTGTGCTGTCTTTATCCTGGTGGAATCAAAATATGACACGAGCAAATGGACGCATTTTCATGTTTCGTTGACATACATTTGAATTTGTTGTAATGCGACGGTAGTCGCGGTACGCCGAAGTATGTTCAAGTAGGTTCATATGTGGGATATGTTTCTTGAACGAAACGAAACGTTGCTTACAGTTGCAATAGGCATAATATATTTTTATTCGTTTCGTTAAAGAATAATATTTCAACTTACCCCGATTTCGGCATTCCCAGCTTTCATCGCTTTCCAGCCAACTGAAATGTAGGCTAACGAAACTTTGAAAACAGGTCCATTTCTTTTGTGAGAATTTGAATTTATTGGAGAAAAGTCCTCAGGACAAGTACAGTCTGACAAAAACATTACAACTTTACTTTGCAGAAAAGCGTCGTTATTGATTGCCAGTTATGTGTGATATTCCTGAAAATTTGACTTTCGTTACACTGTTAGTCGACATCAAAATATACGACACAGCGCCGTTAGTTAGGCGGCAAGACCCATCACTCCCTGATGGGTCTTGCGTGGTAGGACTAAATTATTGATCGGAAAAGAAGCGCCATTACAGTCTTTACCACATTAAAACTCTCTCTCTCTCTCTCTCTCTCTTCAAGAGGCCCAGTTAACAACTTACATGGTAAAACATTGTCAGGTCAATAACAAATAAGCAGGTCCACCTAAAAGGTACGAATTCGGAACCCAACGCTCTAGACGAAAATAAAGAGTATTCCAAATGAATCATAGGTTTAGTCTGGATTAATGATTTTGGAAACAAAGAGTATCGGAATGAGAATATCTTATAAAACCAGACTTTTTTTTTTTTTTTTTTTTTCATTGCGTTCGTAACTTTAAGGTCAGTTACAAGTTCCGTGTTTTTAAAAATTGATCATTTCTATTTTGGTATTACGAGATGCGAACTGGAATCAGAGCAAAATTAATTTTACTATATATCCTAACGGTATCGGTGTCCTTAAGAAGAAATCGTGGAGACAGGGGAAAAAAAGCTCTAAAAATAGACTGGGACTACATTCGCTCTGAGGGGGCGCCCACCAGTTATTATGCACGTTTGAGAGAGTGGCGTGTGTTAAGGTGAAATTGTTTGCATTTGAAACACGCACAATAGAGAGAATGTTGGCATACTTCTATGCTACTTTGATGTAATGTGGCTAACATGTTTTTGGATACTTTACTTTTGGAAATTGTACATTATCTAAGCGCACTGCTAACTAAAATGACTGCTCCATTGTGCTAAAAAAAAAATCAGCCTGAATTAGTCTAAAAGTACAGCATCTTCAGCACCTATTAAAACGGGGAAAATGAGTTTTGCCCGACTAGACAATATACAATTTACCACTGAAGCCCAGGAAGTGAAAATGACGAAATGGAGCTAGAAATTTTTTTAAAGATGCACATCTGGAGTAAGGCCAAGCTGTCTACTCTAAACCCATATTACACCCATCAATCATACACCAAAATAAAGGGAAGTAAAGGTTCTTTGAGCAATACCTAAGATATACAAGGTCTTTTTTAATTGCCAGCATAACTAGTGAGGATACCAGGGCAAAATTCTTTTTCTTTAAAATGCAAAATGCGAAACTGTAGAGGGCCACATGAACCGGAACTAATAATTGTGATCTGATTCCAACTGGATCCAGAATTAATTTTACTACATATATTTCAACACTTGTTTCTGAGTACTGAACTTTCCACTGTGTGACAATCAATACAAGTCATATGTTAATCTAAAATACCTTCAAAGATGACTTCATGGTGAAGTTCACCGGCATTTGTTTGAGAGGCTGGACTGTAAACAAACCAACGTGCAATGGAACATAGATTTCACTTCCAGATCATCACCAAGACCTTATTACTCATTGTATGCCAAAACACACACAACCACACCATATGCTCATATTCATGAAGAATAAACAATTACCTATAAATCCATACCAAGAATGACAGCAGCAGAGAGGGTGAACAGACCATTTTGCTTGAGACATTATTTATGAAAAAAAAAGCCTTCCTACGAAAAGGAAATCATAAGGTCAGCGACGTTAAACCACAACCTCTAACTAGTTAGATTATCTCGTTACTTTATCTCTGACGCGCGTTTTTATTTTTAGGAATTTTTCGTTTACGCGTTGGTCACTCAATGTTGGTCGTTCACCCTCTCTGCTGCTGTAAATTAAACAGCCATTATAAATATTATTAATAATGATTGGAGAACCACACTCAGCTAGATTAGCTCGAGAGCGACTAGAGGCAATCAAAAAATATTTACCCGTCCGTGATTTAGTCAAACAACAACTACAAGCTCGTCAAGAGTCTCAGGTGGAATTTGCAGAAGGTGCAGAACAATTATTTAAACCGATTGTCGAACCAACAAAGAAAATTGTTACAGCAACTGAGGCAACACAAAGAGCTCTTGAAACATTACCTGTTGATATTGCTGGTCGAATTCAAGCAGCTCAACCACAACCACAACCTAAACCACCAAGAACCAGAATTAAGATAATGGATAAATTTACGCCTGAAGGTATTGCTGCTATCAGGGATCCAAAAAAATTAATTGATATTGCCGCGTTTGGATATTATGAAAGACAAAAATATGTAAAACCAGAACATGTTAAATCTCTAAGCTCTGCCAATTGGATCAAGGATGTATATCGCATCGCTACTGATATTCCAGAAATTAGATCTAATGAAGATATTATTAATTTTAATGAATTTGATGAGGCTGTGCATAAACATATCGAAAGAACTAAACAATTACAGAAACCAGTAAAAACACTTGGAGAACAAGTTCAACAATTTCCACAATCATTTCGTGATTATCCACAACCACAATTACTATCACCACAACAACGAGAACAACAATTTCAAGAAATGATGAAACGATTGCAATCACCACGACAACCAGTTAGAACAACAGAGGAAGAACATCAAGACCCTGGCGCAACGAAGTGGTTTAGGAAGTGGCCTTATTACTTGTCCCAATAACGTCCTTGCTGATGTTGATCGACTAGAAATTCTCATTGGAGGAAAACGAGCTGGTAATGATTCCCCAGAAATCATTAATGAAGCAGCTGATATTTGTAAACGATTATTTACAGGTGGTGTTATGGATATTAATGTGTATCGGTCCCTTATTAATGAAATCGCCGATGAGTATCATAGGACTGAGTATGTAATTAGATGCAATTAGTGATAAAATCACTTAATAATAATATGATCGTACACAATACTCATAGACCAACCATGGTCAGGGTAATAAATTCACGATTACCGGTATACAAAACGACCTACGGAGATGGACTAGGTGATGTTGTTCAGGGTCTATTTATAAGGATAGCCCCAAATGCAATACCGCTTGCAAAGCAACTAGGAATGAAAGCTATCGATGTTGTTCGTGAAAAAGGTATTGGAGCTGTTGGTGATGTTGCTAGCAAAGCATTCTCAGCAATCAAGGATAGACTAGCGCGATTAATACGACGAAAACTTCAACCAGTGAAACTGGCCAGCACTGAAGTGATGCCCGCAAATGTCAGTAAAATAATAAATCAAGCTGCTAATCAAAAACTAGCAGAGTTGGCTACCAACACTAATGTTGGGTTAGAAAAAGAAAAAAATATAACCGCTAGTCTGATAGCAGGAAGCGGTCTTCGTGTTAGACGAAGACGATAATAATAAAGATGTTCAAGCGTATATCAGATCCCGCGTTTGACATGGCTGCACCAGTTTTAAAAGATGAATCTGTGCGCGATTATCAGTATTATTCTTATGACGCACGTGTACCTGACGAGCGTGGAAGAATTGAGATACAAGTTCAAGATACAAGCAAATATTTCTTACCCGCTGAAGCGTTTATTGAAGTCGAAGGTAGACTTTTAAAAGCAGATAATACAGATTATGGAATTGGTGATCGAGTTGGTTTTGTCAATAATGGTATTATGACGTTATTTAAAAGTGCAGCATATATCATTGATTCACGAGAGATTGAGATCTGTCATGAAAACGTCGACTTTGCCACGACGATACTTGGTCTTGCAAGATACAGCGATGATTACTCAAGATCAGCTGGTCCATCAATGATGTTTGCAAAAGATATAACTGATCATCCAGAAAGTAGAAATGTAACATTAAATGCAGCTGGAACTGAAGTCGCATCGATGAATGAAAATTTTAACTTAGGAAACGCGTCACGTCGAGCAATGCTTGGCGATGATGAAAGATTTTCATGTGCGATTCCACTGTCACATATATTTGGATTCTGCAGAAATGTTAGGAAGGTTATATTTGGCGCTAAACACACTGTGGTACTCGTACGAAAAGGTACCGACGATGATGCAATATGGCGTGATGCTGCCGTTGCTGCTGGTAAAGTAATTCTTACAAAACTTTCTCTGTGGATGCCAGTAATGACTCCAACAATACCTGAAGAAGAACATTTACTTTCTTTTGTGAGTCAAGGTGGTAAATCGATGTTATCATGGTTGACAATGACCACAGATTCTATCCAGAGTAATATTAATGGTTTATTTACTTGGCAAATAGCATCACAACAAGGTGTTTCTGCACCGCGACATATATTTATTGCATTACAAGATGCTGCACGGGTAAACTCACAAAATCGAAGCATAATGATATTTGATAAACTCGGTGTTTCTGAGGTTTCTTTAAGGATAAACGGACATCAAGAACCTTCTGAAGAAGTGTTGCTAAATTTTGAGTTAAATCATGTAGCACGTGCATATCATCGATTAATGACATTCATGGGGCGTGATCAGAATATTGATTCTGGTTTACAGATATCTCAGCGTGATTTTACAACACTGTATCCAATATATTACTTTTCGCTGGAACATTTGGATTTAACCAGACAATCAGTCGTTGACATATATTTTCGAGCTCGCGTAAACCGAGGAGTTATTGCTGATTACAGAGCTGTCGCTGTTATACTTAGTGATAAATCGATGTTACTTGAAGGTGTTGGTGGACGAATGAGAGTTATTGATGCCCCAGTAGAAAACATGTAATTAGATCGCTCATGATAATTATAAATGTCACATCTAGTAAATGTCACTCTGACTCCTGGTCAGATTAAAAAGCTACAATCATCATCAAAAAATAATTGTGCGGCAAAAATATCACTAAAGCGAGAACAAATCGCAAGTGGTCCGAATAAACTATCATTATCAGAACGCCAGCATAAGCATTTCAATGAAGCAAAAAAATTAAATAAGGGTATAAAACTTAATCTTTCTGCGAGTGTCATTAAAAACATCGTTAAAACGGGTGGCATATTTCCACTTCTCGCAGCAATACCAGCATTAATAGCCGCTGCAGCCCCAGCTGTTGCAAAAGCAGCTGCATTAGGCGCTGTTGGAACCGCTGCTGGAATGGCGTTAAAGAAAGCAATGGGTCAAGGAATTATGCACGCAGAAAACTTAAAAAAAAATATCACGGGCAAAACAACGGGGAAGACGTCTAAGAGCACCAAACGTTCCACAGCCGGGCCGTCTAAGATTATCAGGCCCAGCATACGGTCGCGGTCTAAGACTTCCAGGGACCCCATATTCATGGTACGGAAAAGGTCTAAGACTACCCCGATAACTTCGTCATCGAATTCGATGATTCTTCCTATGTCTAATTTTGATTTACTTAATGACGCTAAGCAACTGAATATAAAAAACTTTAGAGGAGTTTTTATGCGTGATCAATTACCTACCGTTGCAATGCAATATGAAACTGGTATTATTAATCTCGATAAAAACTCTGGTTCAGGCACTCATTGGGTGGCATATGCAATTGCTCCACATGGAATTATTTATTTTGATTCGTATGGGTTGGCACCACCAAAGGAATTTTTAAAATATGTAAACACTGCTATGCAAAGTAAGAATTCGATGCGTTCTAAAATCTGGTATTCAACATTACCAACACAAAAAATAACGGATCCGCCGATATGTGGTCGAGAAGTACTCGCTGTACTTGATGCTGTATCAAAATCAACAACGCCACCTCATAAAGTCGTGCATGAATATACCACGTTGTCACACTTAAACAGATATTAGTAAATATAATGGTAGATATTTATGGAAGATCTTCTCGCAAAGCTCAGCAGCAAGTCGATTTATCTAAATATGCAACTCTTGATCAGCTCAGAAATGAAATTGATGATTTATTAAATATCACAAGTGTGGATCAAAATGAAGTCGTTGTTTTCAGGATAAACAAGGGCGATTAAAAGCAAGTAATATACAACTGTTAGATGTTCTTATACGAATTCCCAACGTGGTTATTAATAATATCGTTATTTTTTCTGATCAGGGTAAAATACAAGATTCTGGTAAGTCAGTTAACGATTTTATCAAGCGAGCTGGTGATTCATTCACGGGTCACATTATTATGAATCGAAGTAAAATTATAGACCTTGGAAACCCAGCTGCAGATACAGAGGCAGCAACAAAAAAATACGTCGATGATCAAGAATCTAAGTACGTATTAGTCAACGGTGGTATAATGCGTGCATTTATCAATATAAATAATAATGATATTAATAATCTTAGAACACCAGAAGTAGATTTTGAAGCTGCAACGAAGAAATATGTAGACGATAAGGAAATTCCTATGACAACTGCGTTAGCTACAATCAGTAATGAAATGGCTACACTCAATGCTACTTTTACTAGACATGTACAAACGTTTTTAAATTTTCGTAGAAACATAAACAAATCTGTACATGAATTTTTTGGTGATCCACCAACTGTTGATATCAAACTCTCCGAGATTAACATGAAACTCAACGACATTATTAACGGAATACCTATTATTGTTCAAAAAACTAATCTGATTAAAATTCCACACGGACAAATTAAAAATATCGTGTACACAGTAGCATCAGGATCATCAACGTGGACACCACGCGAGAATACTCTCGAACACACAGCAGAAGTAACTGGGTTATACAGGCTATCCCTGTACGGTTTGGAAATTACTGCGGCCACTTCATCATCACCGAATGTATATCATAATCCTCTGCTGGTGATGCTAACCAAGGGCATCAAAAGAAACGTTTATGTTCACATCAACGAAAATGCCCCCGAGACGTTACTGGTGGTGTCTAGAATTCGTAGCTGAAACTGTTTAATTACTTAATTAAATGACGTTGTTATTGTATAATGAATCAAGTGACGGATTCACTTATCGACGTTCAACGTCACAGATATGCTCAAGTATGTGAGTGTCAAACCAAGCTAAAAAATATCATCGACGATTATACAATAAAAGTAAAAAAATATCGCAGGGGTATCGTTGTTATTGATATAATTGTTTACTCAGTTTCTGCTGTTGTTGCTGGAACCGGATTATTATTATCAACAATAACAATGACAGCACCTGCAGTTGCAACAATTGTCGTTTCAGCTTCAACGATTATCGCAGGCGTTCTCAGTATTATCGCTAAGAAGATATCTACGTGTACAAATGATAAATTACACGAGTATATAACAAAACTACACACAGTAACAACATCTTATTCTAAACTATCATCGTATCTTTCTGCGTATCTCAGCGATGGTAAAATATCTGATGAAGAGTTCGCAACGGTAATGAAAACCTACGATGAAGCATTTAGTGATAAAGTAACCTGTGATAAGAATGAAGGTTGAATTCCCGAGATTGCGTTCTATTAAATAACGGAGTATTTTAAATAATGTCGGCGTTAGAACTATTACAGCAGATCGTCACTAATACAACGCCGTCAAAAACTACTATGATATCATTAAGTTCGACCAATCCTGAATTTAGCGTTAACTTTCCAACTGCAATTTCAGCAAGTGAAATAGCATTAGCGCAATTACGAGTTTATCATAGCTGGCCAAATATCAGGTCAAAATCGTTTGGTGGATTACAGCCAAATAATTCACTGGTATTTGCGAATAAGAATAAACCTGATGGAACTCCTGATTGGCAAGTTGTTGGAAATTCAACGGGCAGTTATCAAATAGAACAAATTAATGATGAGTTCCAACGCAGAATTAAATCTATTACAGGAAAAGAATCCAAAATAACAATCACTGTTTACGAACTAACATTATCAGCGGCGATTGAAATAAATTCCCCTGATTATGTTGTAGACATTTATCAAAGTTCCATCAGATCTGTGTTAGGATGGCCTGATGTTCCTCCAGACCAAAAGTCAAATGAATTCCAGAACCAACCAAAAATGAATTTCTCACAACGGAAAAAAAATAATATATAAAAGATCCACTTTATGTAAAATTTACTCCACGTTTTAATACAGAGAATTTTTTTACAAGGGATAATAAATTTTCTGATCATGCAATAAGTATATGGGCTGGAAGAATGGTTAAAAAAGATGAGTTTGATGAATCATTATTTAAATTAAAAAATTTATTTTTATCATTAACACAGTTTTATAGTGAAAATGTAAAAAATCAGATAATCGAAACCATAAAACATTTAAATCAAATTATTTATGAATTACGGCGTTTCAAAGACGCTCTAATAAATTATATGAAACAACTTGCTGATCCAATTTTAAAAGACAGTTTTCTTGAATTTTATAAAATAACAGAAAAAGATTTACAAAGATTTATAAAACCAGATTTAAATAACGCTGAAATGAAGAAAACACTTGACGACCTTATTAACGAATAATTCCCTAAAATACTTGCAGCGTGGAGAAAAATAGCCCCACCACCGGTTATTCTTAAACATAATAACGACCCATACGGTGGAGGCCGTCATATCTCGCCTGGTATTGTTAATATAACATCAACGATCGCAGTCAATCTAGTATGTGATGTAATTGATGGCAGCTATCAAGTAGATCTTTCAAAGTCTAGCCAGGCCCAGCAAGGCTACATATTATATTCATTTAGCCCTCAAGCGCCACCCGGGTGGTTAATTGTATCTGAACCAATTAACCCCGTTTATCTACGTGTACATAATCCGTTATCATCAAGAATACATTTCAAACTTACGGACCAAATAGGACGTATTTTGGATTTGCAGAATGAAACTTTAAGTATAGATCTGTATGTGAGATCATAGAGCGTCATCGTAAAACAAAAAAAAAAATATCCGAATCTAACTCGGATCAGAATAATTTTTTTTACTGGGTTAAATCGTAATTATTATAAGTAAATAACCTATCTACTAGTTTTGCCAGGGATTTTGTTTAGCCATTACCACATCGACTCCACTTTCATTATCACTTTCATTTTCACTTTCATTTTCACAATGCTCTCTTAACTGTCTTATACGAAAGTTTATAATCTTTTTCTGTTCGTATTCATGTGATAATTCTAACTTAATTTTGTCAATAGCTTGCGAGAGAGGTACAAACAGCTTTACCTGATTATCTGTAACTGTTGCCAGCGACTGTAACATTGCCTGCTGGATAAATTTCATGAATTTATAATCAGATGGTAAAGTGTATCTGTTTTCTGATTTGCGTTGTTGTAATGATTCAAAATCACATAGAATTTTTTCAGGATTAAGATTATCAGATATATTTACACCGTTATGCTGTAATTTTTTAATCGCAGAAATAATAACATTAATGTTTTCGGAATTCATTATATTATAAATATTTGTTTAATATAAAAATAATAGTTCCTAAGGACTGTTTCAAGATGATTATATACATATGAAGATGATTATATACACATGATTATATACATATGATTATGATTATATACATATTATTATATGCATATTATTATATACATATTATCATGATTATATACACATGATTATATACATGTGAAGATGATTATATACACATGAAGATGATTATATACACATGAAGATGATTATATACATATGATTATGATTATATACATATGATTATGATTATGATTATATACATATGATTATATACACATGATTATGATTATATACACATGATTATGATTATATCTTAATTAAGGACAGCACAAAACACAGAATCTTAATTACAGTAGCGTTTTTACAGCAAGCATATTTACAGCACAGTTACATATAAACTTAATTCTAAGAACTTTAACTCTAGGACAACACAGTTACATATAAACTTATCTTAAAGACAATACTACGTGCCTTCTCTACGTTCAATAGAAATTTTTGCACACATCCCCATCATAATCACCCAGGGAGTGCAAAATTGCACCCACCAAGTGACATGGTGGGAGGAGTGTACAAATTTTCTATTGAAACATTAGACGGGCTGGCTGCGCCCCCATTAAAGAAGAGGTTTTCGGCATAATATCGCCCTCGCAGACATTTGCCGTTCACGAGATTCGAACCACGGACCTTGAGCATAAGAGTCCAGCGCGTTAGCAATCGGCCACCGGATTTCAATATGTATATATGTTAAAAAAGTTATTATATAGTTAGCGCATAATGTACTTAAAGTATACAGAATAAAATCAGAATTTATTGTAAATGTATTGTGAATTTCTTAATAAAATCAGAATTTATTGTAAATGTATTGTGGATTTCTTAATAAAATCAGAATTTATTTTCAGTTTCCAAATGCTTGAAACTGCATTACACAAAACCCACAGCTAAAAGTCTGTATTAATCAGACGTTGCCAAGGATACTAAAATAATTGATAAGTTGTACAAACACGCAATGCCATTCATTTCTAAAAATAACCTCATGTACAATTCACTGCTGGGTCGCAAAGCGTTTCATAAGAACGTGGAAAATATAAATATTATTGAGATTTTATATGATTCATAGAATATTGTGCAACATATAGCATCATTATTTATACAACGATGAAATTATTAAAAATTCACAATTGTTGTAGGGTCAAAACCCCAGCGATTCTCTAATTGATTTTGATGATTTCTTGATAAATTTGACAATAACTTAATAAAAACTGATACAAAATAAGAAATTTTGATAAAAAGTCACTTCATATTAGCAAAAAATAGTGATATTTTAGCCAAAGATTTCTATAAAATCGAAAAATCATCAAAATCAATTAGAGAATCGCTGGGGTTTTGACCCTACCAGCGCTACAAAATCTAGCCGAATTTCATTGATTTTTGGTCATTTTTCATGCAAAAAACGAGATTTTCGAACAAAAAAGCAACAAAAAACGAGATTTTCAAACAAAATCAACAAAATAAAAAAAAAAAAACACTAAATATTTATAAAGGCGATTTTTATTTGCAATACTGTTGAGATTTACATGCATAACTAAATTCATTGGAATGTTTTTATGGTCGAAGTTTGGACAATCAGAGAATGTGATGTGAATCTGAACAGGTTTGCCACTAAAGAGATTTGTACTGTTAAATTTAAAAGATATATCTAATATTACTTATGTGGGTTCCGTTTAGTACAACAATTACGACAACTGCAACATTTGCTAAGTTTTATGCTTGACGGAGTTGTCTCGCTTGATCATCTGATACCATAGGAACGTACTCGAATCTGAATTTTTTTCCGAATCTGACTGAAAAAGCAGATTTTGTGATATTATCTGCCACGCGTTTTACTGAAGGTGATGCTATGTTAAAGTATTTACCAGCAGAAGTAATTGATTTAAACACAATTTCTTCGCCATCTGTATTTGTGGATTTAACAACCCTTGCGTATCGTACGCCATAGCGAGTATTTCCGGACTTACAATTTTGGCTTTGTGTAACAATTTGTAAGTTATCAAGCGAGTTATCGAGTTTATCACCACTGATGTGATCAATTACATGTCCATCTTTAATGACCCCAAAATAACACTCGAACACGAACCTATGTGATAAATATCTTTTTTTCTGGTCAGCAGCAGTAAATCTAAGATAACCAGCATTATCAACACTACCGACTGGTTTCTTTAATCTACAGTTCCTAATTACACCATCACGAGATGCTTCATAATTGGTGATGATTGGATGCTTTACAAACTCATTTTGCTCCATTTATATACTAATATTATTTGTTTAAATCATTATTTTGAAAATCTAGCGAGATAATCTTCTTCGGTCTTTATAGGAGATTCAGAAGATGTGTTTCTTTTATCGTAATATCGTTTCAGCTCTCTGCATTTTTTACCACCACATTGCACACACAATCGAGTTTTTCCTCTGACACCAACACCACACCGCACACACGGTTTTGGTCCTAAACTACCTTGTCTAACGCATTGCATATGAAAACCGCAGAATTCGTTTAAGCATGCTTTGTTACAAGGAGAAGTATATCCGATCATAAGCCAATGGCATCGATTCTTTGTTTGAATCATATACAAAAGATTAAAATTCAATTAAATATATATTTGTCCTAATTATAATAATGCAGGAATTATCCCCGATTGAACATTCTGGGGCTAGATTTGATCTTGACAGACTGCCGAAACACAAATTTAGTTTTTCTATGCAAGATCTAGCTTTAACGAATAAAGATATAACAAAACGTATCCGTGAAGCCAAAAAGGAATTTCGCGACGATGGTGAGGCTCATGTGTGGTCGACATTCAGAATTGGAAATACTGTTAATGTGATGAATGACAAACGAGGAAGAGAGATTATTGACTACCTTGTTCAGAAATATTTTATTTTAATAAAATTTATTGTAAAGACAGAAGATGACACTTGGATTATTCGTGACAAACATGATTCTGTCCACAAGTCAGGAAATAATATTGTTCTTAGTAAAAATTCCAGACCAGGAATACTGACTGGTATTGACAAACCATATTACGAACGATCATACCCTGTGACTGCGGTTGTGTAAGCGGTATATCCGTTAAATAATAAACCTGACGTTAGGGATCTCAAACCCATGAAATTGTCAAGGATAAATTGCGTAGCTGAACGAATTACAGAACACTTCACAAACGCGATACGTGGAAACGGTTTAACGGATTTACGACGTAAACAAATAAACACCTGGGCAGAAACAGTTAAAGATACCGGAGCGTCTATCAGCGACGTTGCTGAGCTGGGAAAGAAATTAAAATTCCCAATAACAGTGAAGACGTTAAACGGAAAGATTTTGTACAAACCAAAATATAAATCAAGAGGAGCTTCGATAGATATTATTGATCATAACGCACATGCATGGACTGTGGCAGTAACGGTGTTTCCACGAGACAGAACGGTTAAATTTTTATAATGGTGATGTATTTGATGCCATCAGAAATATCAATAAAATTGACCCTGTATCTGTGTGGCATTTTCTGGACCTACATGTGTTTGAAACATGTGCTTTCAATTCCCCACCAAAGACTAAAGTGTTTTTTTCAGTAATGAGTGTTCCAAACTCAAGACTGTTAAAGGACTGAAATTCCATCAATAAAACAATGTCTCTATTTTTGTTTTGAGTTACAGCTAGGATAAACTCTCAAAAGATTTTTTCCCTAACAAATAACTTACATTATTAACCAATCCTGGCCAGTCAAAACCATCCATACTCTATTTTATGTTATCCTGGCCAGTCAAACCCATCTATACTCTATTTTATGTTCATCCATTTCTAGACTGGTTCCCATTCGTCCATACAATTAGTACATTGTGTCAGAAAATATGCATCAGCAATTTTATGCTTTGCAAAAACATATATTAACACACTTTTTTTGAAAGCATTGTGCTTAGTTTAAAATTACTTACAAAAGATGCATTGGACTGGCTTCAGTAAGTCATGAAAATTAACAATGTAATGGGGCCACATGTTTGGATCTAATTTGTTTTCATTTGTTTTACAGACGTGACCTCAGAGTTGGTCGATATAAATATAAAATCCAAAATTGGACATTAAATCCCAGATAGCAGAGTCCCTTATTTATCAGCTATGACACAGTGCAGTAAAGGGTGCAAGGGACAGTTTTTATGCACAAATTTAATGTTGCAAAAATGCCTAATATAAAAATTCATAAAAAAATAAAATACATGAGTGAGTTTTAATAAAAGTCCATATTTTTCTATAAGTATAATAAAGCAAAACATCAGAATATCATTCACTTGGCCTGACAAGTCAATGGAAATTCATAGACTAACAAGTTGATGACACGCACACCCAAATTTATACATGCATTATTCATGTTCGAAGGCCATGTTTGAGAGCATCTGATGCTCACAGTGCAAACACTGGCCCTTTCCCTGGGTAATGATCTTGAAAAGCATTTTGTACTTAATAGGTTGATGCAATTCAAAATGTCAACCAGGAAGTTTTTGATATATTCTACTTGCCTTGAACCAATGTATCTACTCCTATAAGTGGCTAGCTCTGCTTCCTAGCTGACTATTGGTATTTCACTGGCTATATACTGTACACTGACTACATGAGGTGTACATGCCTCACATCAGTTTAAAGAACAACACAAGCCAGAAAGACCAAATTTACAAGTATATCCATATTTTAATTATTACACAATAATAGCTCAAAAAGTCGCACCACAGCCTTAAGTTAAGACATTTGCCCAAAGCCAATTAACAAAACTGTCCGTGTGCACCTTAAATCTGGTCGCTACTTAGACTGGTCCCCTCCTGTACTTGTACATATGGGTGGTAGCTTAGCCTTATGGGGGTGATTGATACTGAATATAGTTTACTGATCATATTCAGACAGCCCTGTGCTGTTGCAAGAATTTTGAACTGGTGCATATTTCTGCATGCAGTTGCATCAGTATTAATTTGCTAGCACCTCCAGAGACGCTGGTTACTATTGATATAGATACGTCAGTAATTCCGATTGCTGCACCTAGGACGGTTGATGTTGCTGTGATTCCATTCACACCAAGACCAAATGTTGTTGCCACAGCAAGAACACAGATAGTATCTATGACCAAACATGCACATTTGTATTTTATGATCAGCGTGGTTCTCTTCATGATTTCATCTTGCAGCTGTTGTTCCTCTTCGATTATTATTTGTGGGGACGTAACCGGACTGGATACATCGGTGAATAGCTCTTCCACATGTAGAAACAATCCCAGAGTGCTTATGAATCTAGGTGCTGCAGTCAACGCTTCAGCATTTTGCACATGCACATGTGATGATTCTAAGCTGGCCTCGTGTTGACATTGGTACATCAGGGTGGCTCCAGTGAGCAATTTCTACTTGACCCTTAGCAAAATTATATGACAGTTCATACAAGGGTTTGATAACACCATTTTGAAACAGATATTCCTCGACAAGTGGTGCAGAATTGTTATTGATGTTAGCATCCACTACCAGTTGGTCCAGCACTCAGTAAATTCTGCAGTTTCATCACAGCAGTCAGTTCCTTTACGTATATATACAATGATAAAATCTGATCGTAAACACAAAAACGCCAAAGACGGTTATACATCCGTCAGGAAAAATGCAAGTGCTTCAGAATGAATTTCATCTTTGGTGACCAACAATGATGAGAAGGCAGCAGTTTTAGCTTCAGTGGCAATACTGCTTGACTTGGTAATTTTTGATATTACTGGTACAATATCAAGATCAAGATGCCTCTTATTATTTATCAGCATTCCCATTCGATCCCACGTGCCTTTAGTTCCAGTTATGATAAACAAGAATGATCCAGACTCTCGCTCTTTAAGATGCAATCTCTAATCTAACAAAGCTATTTTCATGAAAAGGAGCTAAAATATGTCGACCATTTACTAAGGTTGTGTCAGATTTTTCTTCTTCTTTGATTAATATTCCCATAACTACGCTCAATGAAGTTACCACGCATGGTGATGCTGGCATGTTAGCGATTTGTTCCTCCACGTATTCTTTTGTTGTATCATTAATATCATCATCATACTCTTTGATATAAGCAACCGACACAACAGGGAGAGTCTCTGATTCCGTCGTTTTCATTGCCTGGTCAAAATAACTAACAACTTCAGCTTGTGCAAGTCCATATGAGTCAAAATACAAACGAAGTTGAGGTGTTACCACATGTGCAACCCAGTGAATCCCAGGTCTTGTAGTCAAATGCAGGTTGATAATACCAGTTTCACATGTGCATGGCAGCATTGATGCAAGTTCATTTTGCATAAAACACCATCAAAATATTTTATGGCTTTTGCAATCACGAGTAAATCAAAATTGGTCAGTGGCGTCATCTTCCATGCCAGGGTAATCGAAGACCTCTGCCTGAGGTTGTTTGAATACTCATGTATGGTAATTGAAGGCTTTTTTCTTTTTATACATGGTAATCGAAGGCTTTTTTCTTTTTTGTACATCAACCGACTGCCTCTTTTTAGTGCCATTCCTGATGCAGTTCGGGCAGCCCAAAATGGTGCAGTTTTTGCAATTGCTGGCCCTGCTGCTGCAAAGAAGGCTGGAATCGCTGCAAGGAATGGAAATATTCCACCTTTCTTTTGCATTTGTGTCACCTCTGACTTGTATAATTTTAATGTCACTGAGGTTTTATTGTGTTGGGTCACATTAAGCTGATCGAGCTGTGTTTGGGTTAACCAGATGGGGACATTTCAGGTCAATCTTGCCCGAAAAGTTTTAGTGTGACCCCACAATTTTTTATTGCAGATTTTTTAAAAAATATTTTGGAAAACATTTTCTCCAACTGATTTTCACTAATGCCAACCTTCACTTCATGCAAGAATATTATTATTAAAATAAGTAACACGTTCAAATATGAATCTGAGAAAATTCTATGAATTTCCACAGGTACATTGAACCTCATTCAGCCACCAAGCACCCTCCAAAAACAGAGCTAGAAAGGATCACAGCATAGCATCAATATCCAGCATCACCAGCTGCCCCAATATGTGCATGAAAATACATGTCAACAATGGATTGCCTGAACAACTCCAGGTGTTCCAATGAAAATTAATAAAACGGGTACAATATACTAAAGTTTTGTTGGGAATCTGCAGACAAGTGTTGCTGTAAGTTGAGACACCACAAACACATGTGTTGGTGCAGTTGAGCCATGTTGTGGACTTATTTGCCAAATAAACTGTCCCTGAAAAACAGATGACTGATGTGCATCTGTGGCAAGAAACGACTATGTTGAAGTGGTTCCTGACTTCATAAACAATAACAAAGGTGATTCTGTACTCAAGGAAGGAACTAACACTGGCATCCACAAAGTCAAAGTTTCTAATACAATTAATATCTGAACAAATATTATAATCTGATTCTGAATAAATATTATGATCAGAATAAATATTAATGTCTGAATAAATATTATAATCTGATTCTGCACAAATATTATAATCAGAATAAATATTAATATCTGAATAAATATTATAATCTTATTCTGCATAAATATTATCATCTGAATAAATATAATCAGAATAAATATATGAATAAATGATTCTGAATAAATATCATAATCAAAATAAATATTATCTGAATAAATATGATTCTGAATATAAATCATAATCAGAATAAATATTATTATTATTATTATATGAATAAATGATTCTGAATAAATATTATAATCTGATTCTGCATAAATATTATCGGAATAAATATTATCTGCATAAATCATGAATGAATCAGAATAAAAATAAATATCTGAATAAATGATTCTGACTAAATATAATCAAAATAAAAATAAATATTATTGTATGAATAAATGATTCTGAATAAATATCATAATCAGAATATAAATAAATATTATCTGAATAAATCATGAATAAATCAGAATCAGAATAAAAATAAATGTTATCTGAATAAATGATTCTGACTAAATATCATAATCAAAATAAAAATAAATATTATATGAATAAATGATTCTGAATAAATATCATAATCAGAATAAAAGTAAATATTATCTGACTAAATATCATAATCAGAATAAAAATAAATATTATCTTAATAAATCATGAATGAATCAGAATCAGAATAAAAATAAAAATAAATATTATTATATGAATAAATGATTCTGAATAAATATCATAATCAGAATAAAAATAAATATCTGAATAAATCATGAATGAAGCATAATCAGAATAAAATTATCTGAATAAATCATGAATGAATCAGAATCAGAATAAAAATAAATAAATTTAAAAAATAGCAAAAGAGGAGTACCTCACGAGCAGGTTGATGACGTCATATATATATCTTTTTGGGTAATTGCTATATTATTTTCCTCATTGCAATCGTTGGATCGCTAAGCGCGATAGGGTTAATAAAATCACCCCCTAAGTGAACCCCGGGTGCTTTGAGGTTCAGAGGTGCCAGGTGAGTTGTCACCTGGAATTATATTTTGTTTTTTTACAATCACCCATACACAAGGTTATATCTCATCATCAGCTACCTGCAGGTGCCCCCCAATTATAATAGCATCTGTCGCCGAATGCAAGACAATATATCTAGCATTTTTTGAGACTCAAACACGCAGAGAGTTTCAACTGGTGGATCCTTACGCAAACACTGTAACCACACGGCTACCGCATACATTTAAGTATGTAACTATTCGCTACCGCAGTCACTCAACACATTCATGCTCAGAGACCTCGTTAGTAGCGACTTTGTCACTGCACATAAATTTCTTCAGCTGTCACACACGTGAACTCAATCTTTTTTGTTTCGTATTCGCATGATAACTTTTATCTGACTTCTTCAATCAACTTTGCAAGCGAAACGAATTTTTGAATACCCTCATCATCTACATAAAGTAGAGACTGTCTTAAGGCCTGTTGAAGTAACTTGATGAATCTGTACTCGGCTGCTAGTGTGTATCTTCCATTATATTTTCGTTCCTGCAGCTCTTCAAAATCGTTTATAATTTTATCAGGGTCCATCTGTTCAGATAATTCTATATCCTCGTCATTTAATTTTTTAATTTCAGAAATAATTGCTCGAATATTTTCGGAATTCATATATAATAAATATTTTGTTTAAAATAAAAATATTTTCTGAATCTGAATTTTAAAAAAAATGCAGTATTTCTGCCTGCTAATATATTGCCTGTATAATTGCAATATTACACATTTCTGCCTGGTTAAAATACATTACAGTCTGCTTGCCAGAGAACATATGTACAGATTTGTGACAATGGTGCGTGGATCGATACAACTGCTTATAAATTACTCTAGCTCGCAGACATTATTTCTGCATTCTGCAGTCTGGAAATATAAAACGATCAATAATGACTCATTTGTCATAATATCGCACCCCTCCACCGGCCAATATGGTGGAATATTTATTTGTCCATTCTGAGGTCTCTATCGTCATTACTGGATCACCACATTTATCATATA